>CAKNYM010038782.1:15356-26855 GCA_932195095.1 Andricus curvator | reverse complement strand
TTTGAGAAATAATAGGGATGTCGTTTGCAGATATAGTCAAAATCTCTTAATTGAATGTGACCATATTGTTTCAAGTACCTAACCGTGGACTTTGTAAGATATCACCATTAAAATGAGGAATACTTGAAGCAAAATGATCTTTAAAATCTACAGAAATGAGATCGAATTTGAGGACGTAATACGATATCCCTTCAATTGCGAGGGCACCCTTTTCATTTTTCGCTTCGTACTGCCAGGCCCTCGTCTCACTGCCATAAGAGGGTGGAATTTGCGAATATTATCGGCTATCGTCCTGTCGCTCACTAGATAAACGGAGTAATATTCTGACCAGTATCCTAAATTGAAGGAATCAAAACATGTTTTATAGCTCTTTTATTACACCTAGAATTTAGATGTGAAACTTCTTTTGGGACGGGAGTGAATTGAAAAAAACGCACGACTCCACGTAAGAGCGAGCAGGGTATGGATCGAGAAATCTCTCTTTCTCACTCTTATGCAATGTCTATACCTTCTCTCTCTATTCGAGTCTCCCTTTTGTGCGGCGATTCGCAATTGCTCTAGACTTCTCTTCGATATCCCCACCACAGCCACGCTAAGCATGTGTATGCTCCCACCACCTGTCTTTCTCGGTCTCTCTCACTCCTTCCCCTTTCTAACTATTTTATAAGAAAGCATATGTCGCCAAGAATAGCGCAGTATTCAAAATGTACAATATTTTTTTAATGTAACTGCCCAATATACACAAAGCACAATTACACTGTAATTTCCACAAAATGAAAAAGGTACTTAATATTAACTCCCGTGCCGAAATTTCCCCATCTTCCCTATTTGATATTGGGTTCTGATGGGCCCTGACCAGAATTTCTAGTCTAGAACAAACTGATGTGGGCCCTATCCGGCTCTAGTGGGCAATTTCTAGCTTTGAATAAGTAAGGAAAATCTATAAATTTATTAATTAATTAATGTTAAATTGAAATATATTGCACTTGGATTAGAAATAAATATACTTTTTTCTTGCAAGATTTAAGAACACGCTACTGAAATTCTTTGTTTTTAGAAAAATGCAAAAAAAAAACTTTTAAATAATTCTTTGCGTACTCAAAGAAGTTTTCAAACATTATTTCGTAACATAAGACAAATTAATATGAGATTTTTTAAAATTATTTAAAAAAAATGTTAATATCGAAAATCCCGTTCCTTTATTTTGCAAAATTTCTTATGTACTAACAAGGCCTTAGAAAATAATAAAAATTAATTTCTTTACTCCATCGTATCTTTCACTGAATGTATGTTTCTGAAAATTAACCTTTAAATGTTTTTTGAATGTTCAAATTTAATAAAACAATTTAAAATGTTTCAATAAATATAGGATTTTTTGAACTACACGCGTATTTTGAATTGCCGCCAGAGGCGACGCACATAGTCTGACGCCACGACAGAAGTTTCCTGCCAGTCTGACACATGGTCGCATATTCAGAAGAGATCAATATCTTGAACATTTGACTAAATATTTATTAATGGTTTGAGTATGGATGCATATAGCGAATATAAAAATATATTATGAGTTTATAGAAGTGAAGGCATCACATTTTTGAACGTCAAAAAATAGTGAAATTGTGTAGTGGAGTACTATAATTCTAACCTGCTCTAATCTTCAATGATTCTCTAGAAAATATAGTGCAAAAGTATATTATTGAAAGTTCTTTCGAGGAATTTTACGAGCTTCAAGTGTGCGAGTTGAAAAAATGTGGCTGTTTTAAACAATATTCAAATGTCAAACATTCGGACATATTGTGGAAATTTTATATATGATTTACAGGGCATTCGTCTCACTGCATATTATTTGGAATTGCTTGGAGACCTACTTATACTAGATCAGATTTACATATTAGTACACAATTCCTAATATTATGTCAATCAAATCTAGTTTAAGTGAACAAATACCCCCATAAGAACCTCTCAGGTTCACTTCTTTTCGGTAGGGTTGTGGAAGGGCGACCCCTACTAGAACATTACTACAAAGTCTAATAGAACCCTCGTGGCCAAAGCGTTACGTTACCGATAGGGCCCCACTAGTTTTTTCCACTACTAGATCCCTTTCAAAATTTCTGCACGCGCTACTTCTAGAAAAGGCTCTGCAAAATTTTCTAATTGACATTTCAACACAACATAAACAAAAATTTTGGGAAGAATACATGTCATTAAAGAATTTAACCCCATAAAAAAGTTGTTAATTCATTTTTATTTGAAATACGAGACATCCGAAACTATTTAGATTGAAAGGCACTAATTGAATGCCTTTTTATGAAGGTTGTGTATACAAATCAGGTACAGGTATAGGATAAATCATAGACTGCCGGCAAAAATATTTAAAAATTAATTTTTCTCTCATAAATTTAATGCTACTGTTTGATCCTGAATATCGCCCATCTTACTAGTTGACTTGTCAGACTAAAAAACATTGGAAAAATTTAGGGGTAAAACTGAACTCATTTATGTGACTAATCAGAGAAGGTGATTCAGAGAAATGCAGGAATAGGGGTTTGACCAACATTATTTCTGTGATCAGTCACAGGGGTGCCTTCCCGCCCTTCGAAGTGTTGGAAAGGGTTACGGGTTTGACCAACATTATTTCTGTGAGTAATTGCAGGGGTGCCTTCCCCCCTTAGTGTTGGAAAGGGGTAGGGGTTTGACCAAAATTATTTCTGTGATCAGTCACAGGGGTGTCTTCCCGCCCCCTCGAAGTGTTTGAAAGGGGTAGGGGTTTGAACTAAATCATTTCACGGAGAAAAATGGAAGGTCAGTTTAGCCACCTAGATGTACAGACAGACTATATTCGAGGGTCGACTATCGGACAATCCTTCTAGATGGCTAATGCGAGTATCTCTAGAAGGTTAGAACAAAAGGTTCAAATCGATCATCTTAGAGCGTCGATTCTATCGTCTCGGACGGTCGATTCGGTCATCTCAAGATAGCTGACCTGATCATGGAAGAGGGTCGATTTAAACATTACGGATTGTCGATTTGATTGTCTCAGGCAGTCGACTCGATCGTCCCAGGTGGTCGATTCGATTTTCTCAGAGGGTCAACCTGGTCATTGTGGAGGGTCAATTTGGACACCTCGGATGACCGATTTGATCATGTCAATAAAGTCAATTCAATCAGTTCAGATGGTCGACTTGATTATTCCGAAATGTCAATATGAATATTATAGGAGGGAAAATTCAATTGTCGCAGAGGTTTGATTACAAAATCTGAGATGGTTGAAATTACTATTTCTGAAAGTCAAATATATATTTTTTTAATTATTTTTAAAAATTAATAAAAAAAGAAATTTGATTTCCTCAATCTGGACTAGTATGAAGTTCTACTATGCAAATAGTGGGAATTCCTTTGTCAATTGATTTGTAGTAAGTATTCTGATAATAATCTGTAATAAAAAATACTAATTCGTAGTAAAATCGTAACAAATGTAATTAGTACAAAATTATTCTTTATGAATTTAATTTTTAACGTGTTTTCTACGAATTAGTAGTTTTTACTGATGATTGGTATAGAAATACTTCTTACTCCCGTGTGGAAAAATTTCGTGGCGCTGTACTGTTTCTGTCCAGTCCGCCTTGAGTCGACACTGGCACTCCACAGACTGACTGTCCAGTGGCTAGACTGGGATGTAACGCTCGGATCGACTAGTTTCTAGACAGATCGGCTATTTTGGTAAAAAATAATTAATAATTAAATAATATAATTATTTTTTATGCCATAAAAGTCCAATATATAGATTTTGCAGTTAATTAAAAATATAAAAAAAGTTTTTGTACAAAAAAAAAAGAAGAAATGAGTTTCCGCAAATCTCTTGTACATACGCCGGGTGTCGAACTTCTGATGTAACTTCCTATTATATTGTTGTAACTTTGTCCCGTCGCCTTAACACCTCGGCCATCTAAAAGTTAAATTTTTTTTCATTTTTGTCGGATATGAATTTCAATTCATTACATCCCAATATTTATTTGAATAGAACATGAACAATTTTTAAACATTAAAAGTGCTTGATGTGTGAATAAATCATTGAAAAAAAATAAAGTTTGTATGATTTTCTTGCGGTTAGACTACGAAATAATGATTGTTTATTATTTCAAATAACTAATACGTTAGGCTTAATTATTATTTACGCAATCAATGGATGTATTGTATGTATGTGTACCATTAAGCCCTTTCAGGGTAGGCGTTACACTACCCACTTCGGGTAGTGTTTCTAGGTGGATAATTTTCTTGTAGTTATAAATAACTACAAGTTTGGGCTCACCACACCCATAATACGCCAACAGCACACAGTATTTTTGAATGGTCACCCATCCAAGTACTAACCGCGCCCAACGCTGCTTAACTTCAGTGATCTGACGAGAACTGGTTTTTTCAGCGTGGCATGGCCAATGGATAATTAAAATAAATTGAATAAGTCATTTATGTTCAAATTTGATTTTCTGGAATATCATCAATATTATACATAGCATTATACATATTATAATTATTAGAAATTCAATATAAATTTATTATAACTTGACTACATAATTCAATTGAAAAAAAATGTTTTTAAACATTCTTAAAAAAATCGTTCTTAAGAATACAGTTCTTGTATTAAGATTTTGATCACCTTCAACCATTATTGTTTACTATATTAAATATGTATTGGTGTACAATTAATTATTGCTTAAGCATTTGTGCGATTGTGTATTGTAATTTTTTAAATCTTTTATTAAGCGAACTCCTAGATAGCGCCAAGACTGGGACTAGACAGCAGAAAGTTTTGAATTAAACACGTAGCAAAACTAGACAGCACCAGTGAAGCGCCAGGCTAGTATTGCGTGAATAGACCGGCTTGAGAAAAACTGTACTGGCTTTAGCATGATTCAAGACTGCCACGAAATTTTTCCACACGGGCTATTCATCAATTGATAAAAGTCATCGCACTATGTGATTAGTATAACTTCACACTAATTCAGACGTAGAATACAACATATTGTAGATCGTATTCAAAAACAGTATATGAATTGATAATAATGAAGAACCCTCACGTAACCCTTCTGATACACAGCCTTAAAATTAAACGAATAATATTTAAATTAATGATGAATGGGTTAGAGTTCGCTGAAAATTGTGGTTATAAATGCATATAGCTTTATTTTTCGAACATCATAAATATATAAATAACATCCTTCCACATTCTAAAAAAGTACACTCGTCCTTACTGTAAGCACGTCATTGAGTAATCAAGAGCTTTCAATGACGAGGTACCACAAGCTGTACAAAAATGACAACGCATTTTGATTTTTAAACTGTCAGTAACGCATACTTCTTTAAATAATATATATATATATATATATATATATATATATATATATATATATATATCCGACATATATCACAAATATTTAAAGCCTTCGATCAAGCTCAAACTGAAAACTTAAAAAATTCCTGTCAAACATTGTAAACAAGCGTGGAATAATCTATCATATTGAACCAGTGTTAATTTCAACGCCTTCAAACTGCGTTCACGCTTACTGCTGTCGCTTGCCTGCAGATTTTCGAGCGTGTGCTCCATCCCTTGAATATTTCCTAGCAAAATGTGAATAATCAATACGCATAATCAATCATTTAAATCAATGGTGTAGTAAAGGCCTGGCGGGTACTTTTTTAAGGGCATTCTTGACCTCCCCCTTCCCCCGAAAGTATAACGTAGCCGTTGACTAAAGACGGATTTTACGTTTATAAATTCTTTTAAATGAAATTAATGTAGAAAGCATATTGAATTCAATATGAAACACTTTGAATTTCTAAGATTCCGAGCCGCAATATATTTCTTTTGCAACAAAATACTTCAATTTTCAACCAAAAAAGATTTAGTACACAAAGAGATTAATTTTCAACACAAAAAGACGAATTTTTAAACATAAAACTAATTTTCAATCAAAAAGTTGCATAAACAACCAAATAGCTGAACTTTCTAATTGAAAAGACGAGTTTTCTAAAAAATAATTCAATATTTAACCAAATAGTAAAATTTTCAAGCCAAAAAACGAATTTTTTCAAAGACAGTTGAATTTGTATCAAAAAAGTTACTTTTCAACCAAGGAAAATGAAGTTTCAATCAAGAAGGATAACTTTTCCACCAAAAAAAATGACTTTTCAATCCAAAAAGATAAATTTGTAACAAAACAATTGAATTTTTGACCAAAATAATGAATTTAATGAAATAGTTAAAATCTCCAACAATAATTAGAGTTTCAACAATATAGTTGAATTTCTAACCAAATATTCGAATCTGCAGCACATAAAGATGCATGAAACGATGCATGAAACATGAAACGAATTTTCATGAAAATAGTGAACTGTTCAACCAAATAGATGAAATTTTAACAAAAAAAATCAATTTTTAACAAGGTAGTAGAATTTTTGATAAAAAAAAGGTGAATTTTCAATAAAACAGCTGCATTTTAAACCAATTAATAGAATTTTTAATCAAACGTGCTGAATTCCGAACAAAAAATATAATAGTAGCCTTTTCGATAAAAAAGAAATTAACTTCTACCCAAAAATATAGTTGGATTTTCTTATTGGGTTTAAGTTATAAATGTTTTCTAAGTTCGTAATGTTCTTTCCACTTATAACCCCACCCCCTTGTTATCAACCTTAGATTTTTGGGGCCCCCCCCCCTCCCTCAAACTGGTAACGTAGTTTATTTAAAGTACCACCAGTCCACTTTTTCTTTTCGCACTACATCACTGATTTAAATATAATAAAATAACAGAAAATCTGTGAAACTTAAAAATTCAGTGATGAAAACTTATAAATAGAAAAGATAAAAATAAAATATCTTTGGTATGCAGCAATTTAGAAATCTAATTACTAAAATTCAAGTTACTGAAAATTCAATTAATTTTATCATTGAGAAATGCCAAAAATTGATTTAAAAACTTTTCAGAAAATGTTAAATACTATAAATTTAACGTGCCACTTGAATCAGCATGGGCAGTTTCTGAAAAATGTCCTTTCCTGATGCCAATTTTTAAAACTACTGAGGCAAGATAATTCCACAATGTGTAATATGCATTTCTTCTTGCTGAGTACTTTTCATCACAATTTTGTAACAGTAGTTTGTATCCAAACTGGACTCCCAAAACCGGAAAGAGCTCCATGTAGTCGAATATAGCGTTTGACCTTAAAAATTCTGCTCGCTCGGAAATACACAATTGCCAGATTTTCGTTTTGTTTTTCAAAGGTGCCCACGATGTGTCGAAAGTTCTTAAAAGCCGTGGCCAAATTTTCGTCAGGTAGTAGAACGGAATCTTTAATAGAATAAAAAGTAGCTATACAGTGGTTTTGATTTTGATTCCAGGGCTCGAATTGTCTAGAAGGCTTTAAGAAAGTCGGATTAGTCGCGTAAATTATAAATGAAGTCGCATGGGTAGCATAAGATCTCAAGTTGAAAAGTTTTAGAGTTGAAAATTCTAATATTTTAGAAAATAGATTAATTTTTAACCCGAAAATTAATTTTCAATCAAATGGTCGAATATTCGAATCAAAATGGTTAAGCTTTAACTAAATAGTTTAATTTTCGAGCATAAAAAATTTTTTTTTTAAGACAGGTGAATTATCTACCTGATAATTAGAAGTTTTAACAAAAAGATCATTTCCAGCGAAAAAATGTGAATTTTCAACCAAATAGTAGAATTTCATAAAAAATAATGATTTTTAATCAAATATTTGCATTTAAAATCAGATATTTCAAGTTGCAATCAAAAGAGACAGATTTTCAAGAAAAAAGTTAATTTTCAATCAAGATAGATGAATTTTCAATCGATAAGGACGAATTTTCTATTCAGAAAGACGAATGTTCGACAAAGAAGTTTAATTATCGAACAAACAGATAACCATTGAAATTTTTTTAAATTTTCAAACAGACGGTCGAATTTTCAAATAAAATAGATGGAACTTCAGCAAAAAAGTTATATTTTCAACAGAAAAATGAATTTTAACGAAACAGTTGCCTTTACAACCAAATATTTCGACTTGCAATCAAAAAAGGCGAATAAGAGACAGTTAAATTATCAAGCAGAAAAGTTAAATTCTCAAGAAAAGGTCATTTTCAACGAAAAAAGATACATTTTCAACCACATAGCAGAATTTTATAAACTAACAGTGAATTCGATCTCGAGTGTTTCCACTTCCCTTGTATTTATAATTATATGGTGCTCATTTCACGAGCACTTTGCTTCCCGTTAGCAAATGTATTTGCTTCCTCATAGAGGAAACATTAGTTTTTTTTCAATAATAGCCAAACCAAAGTCTTCATTTTGATCAATTTAGAAATAGAAATTTACAAAAAATTCAAAATTACAAAATAAAACAAAATATTTTTTAAATACGAAGACAAATCAAATTTTCTATTCGAAATGCTAATTTTTCGAGCTTGAAAAGGTAAGGGAAAAGTTCTGTCGCACCCTATCCCTTTCCCAGCATTATGATTTCTTTACAAAAATTGTCAGAATTATTTTATTTGAAAATTTATGATCAAAAAGTCTTTTCTATTCTTGCGTCAACTTTGAATGATGTCAATGAAAAAAGTTTTGTCTGTTTGAAACAGATGATTCAAATATTACAAATGAGCATAACTTACTTAATCTTGAATAAAGTGTATTAATATTATAGATCGATTGACTTGTCTCAAATCAAGGAATCTTTTCCGTTCTTGCATCCATTTTGAATTATGTTAGTGAAAAAAGTTTTACTATAAAAAACCGTATTTGCAAATATTATGCATCACCATAGCTTCCTCACTCTTCAATAAAATGTATCAATGTTATAGATCAATCGATTCGTCTTGAATCAACACAACTTTTCTATTCTCGCATCAACTTTAAATTATCAGAATGAGAAAAATACTATAAAAATCGATTTTGAAAATATATAAATTACCATTGCCAACGGCCATAACCAAATCCTCTAGTACGAATCCTGAACAAGAAAAACCGTCACCACGGCGGGCTATAGGCCAAGTTTCGCGCCAGATTATCAGAAGAATATACCGCGCAGTGTAAATTTAAAAAGAGAAAGAGACAATACAGCTTTCAATAGTGATTCAGGGGGTCTTCCCCCCAAAAAAGAAATAAAAAATGCCGACATGTGGGCATTTTTAAATGAAAAATCTACCATGGGAAACAATAAGGACCAAACGAAGCAGTGAACTGTAAGTGCATCAGAACAGAAGTCAAATCAGAGTCATCCGAATCTGAAAGTTCAAAGAAACAACACTAAACGAACAGATAACCTGAAACCATATGAGAAACCAGGAAAAAACTTGGAAAGAAAGGAGAAATCCTCCACGCCATCTAAATCTAATATATCACTAGTAGTATCAGCACCACAGAAACAAGAAGGAGCAATGCCTCACACAGAAAACATGGAAATCCAAAAAAAAAAACATACGAAGACGTGATAACCAACAGCCAGAAGCAACAACAAACATTAGAACAGCTGATGAAAACCATACGTGAGCAGACCGAAAGAATAGAAAAACTAGATAAATTACAAAATCAGTCTACACACGACATGGAAACTGACATCTCAGAAAGCCAGGGACACGAGAAAGGACAAACTCAAGAACAAAAGCAAAAGGGTTTTTCCCAAAACCCACAAATAACCCTCGTGAAAAATCCAGCTGCTCAGCCGGCGCCGTAGTCAACAATAAGGGCAATAAACAAGACAGCACTCATCAAGGCCTGATCCAAGACCAAGAGGACGTTGAAACAACCCCGCCCACCAGACCATTGTAATTTTTGGCCAGGACCAAGCAGTAACGGTAATTCTAATAAAGACACAAATGGAAAAAGATAATTTCCATATTAAGCGCGTAAATAGTAATAAACACACATTATACACCAAAAAACATACAAGATTTTAAAATAGCGAAAGAACAACTCAAAGCTACAGAGGCCAAGTTTTTTTCTTACACACCCAAAGAAGAGAAAGTGCAATCATTTCTCTTAAAAGGGCTAGGGACGAAAATAGAACCCGAAGAACTGCTGATTGAGCTAAAATCACTTAACGTTGAAAATATTACATTTGTAAAACCTCTAGATACACAAAACCTAAATCACAGAAAGAAAATCGACTGTTGCCTTTTTATTTAATCCAACTAACCCCAGACAGCCAATCATCTAAATTACATAGTATCAAGTAGTATCAAGCCATACCACGCTGAAAAACCCAGTTCTCGTCAGATCACTGAAGTTAAGCAGCGTTGGACGCGGTTAGTACTTGGATGGGTGACCATTCAAGAATACTGACATGAGTGCTGTTGGCACTTCGTGGGTGTGGTGAGCCCACACTTGTAGTTATTTATAACTACAAGAAAAACCTAGAAACACTACCCGAATCGGGTAGTGTCACGCCTACCCTGAAAGGGAAATGGTTTAATGGTATATATAAGTATATAAATTACCAAGTAATTAGGTGGGAAAAATTGAAGAAAAGGGATAGTATCCAATGCAAAAAATGTCAAAGACTGTGCCATGTAGCTTCGAATGGTCACTTAGACTATAGGTGCGTCAAATGCACGGTGGGCAGGAAGCGACGATAGGTTCCATTAAAATGTCGACAAAAACTAAAAGCAGGGATGTATTTTTCGACGATTACAGGTGAAAAATCCGTTTGGAATGAAATCCCAGCTGCTCCTCTTTCAAAGATATCCACGTTTTACTTATTATTGATAGGACCAATTTTTGCGAAATATAATAGGCGTGTTTCTCGATCATTGGAATATATTTATTCGTCAAATATTTGATCATTTATGTTGCAAACAATGAATAAATGTATAAATGTGTGTGTGTGTGTTTGTGCTCCAAGTTAGCATCGGCTTTTCTTCAGAAGGTAGCGCTCCTTTTGCCCGCATTGAGTGCAGTTCCACCGACCAAGCTTCGGCGGCGTGGCGTCGCTTATACGTGAGTGGCGCGGCCTATCATGCACCTTGGAGGTGGAGGGGATACATAGGAGTAAGCGAGGAATCCGAGAGTGGTATCCGCCTTCTCTTTCCAACCTATGTATCCCCTCCACCTCTAAGCCACTTCATACGCCACGCCACTCACGTATAAGCGACGCCACGCTGCCGAAGCTTGGACGGTGGAACTGTACTCATTGTCTTCCAAAATTTTCGCGCTGGATAGCACAGTCAAATCGGCATATACGAAAGGCATACTGATGATTTTCAGTTGTTTTTAATTGACGGAGACTGTATCATACCGCGCGGGACAGCGTGACGTGGTAATCTCTTTACTCTCACTCGAGATCTTTCCTATCAGAAGTATACTATTCATTCTATCTGGGCGGTATTGCCTAAGAAATTAATTTTCTGCATTTTTTCCAGTAAAAAGTGCTTATCTATCACGAAGTGTTGAAAAGGGGTAGGCGTTTAAACAACAATATTTCTGTGACCAGCCACAG
>CAKNYM010038782.1:0-13359 GCA_932195095.1 Andricus curvator | reverse complement strand
TGTTAGAAAGGGAAAGGGGTTTTCCCAACCAGATTTTTGTTACCAGTGACAGGGGTGCCTTCCTGCCCTCACGAAGTGTTGGAAAGGGATAGGGGTTCGACCAAAATTATTTCTGTGACCAGTCATAGGGGTGCCTTCCCGCCCCACGAAGTGTTGGAAGGTGGTAGGTGTTTTACCAACATTATTTCTGTGACCAGACACAGGGGTTCCTTCCAACCAGCACGAAGTGTTGGAAAGTGGTAGAAGTTTGACCAAAATAATTTTTCTGACCAAGCACAGTGGTGCCTTCCCGCCCCCACGAAGTGTTGGAAGGGGGTAGAGGTTTGACAAAACCTTATTTATGAGACCAGACACAGAGGTGCCTTACGCCCATAAGAGATGTTGGAAAAGGGTAGTTGCTTGACCAACATTAGCTCTGTGACCAGCCACAGGGGTGCCTTGCCGCCTTCACCAAGTGTTGGAAAGGGGTAGGTGTTTGACCAACAATATTTCTGTGACCAGTCACAGGGTTGCCTTCATGCCTCCCGAAGAGTTGGAAAGGGGTAGAGGTGTGATCAACATTATTTCTGTGACCAGGCACAGGAGTGCCTTCCCGCCACCAGGAAGTGTTGAAAGGAGTAGGGGTTTGACCAACAATATTTTGGTCAGCAGTCACAGGGGTGCCTTCCCGCCGCCACGAAGAGTTGGAGAGGGGTGGGGGTTTGCCCAAGCATATTTCTGTTACCAGTCACAGGAGTGCCTTCTCGCCCCCAGGAAGTGTTGGAAAGGAGTAGGGGTTTGACCAATAATATTTCTGTGAACAGTCACAGGGGTGCCTTGCCGCCCCCACGAACTTTTGGAAAGGGGAAGGGGTTTGACCAACAATATTTCTGTGGCTAGAAACAGGCGTGTCGTCCCGCCCCCCTGAGTGTTGGAAAGAGGAAGGGGTTTATTCAACCATATTTCTGTTACCAGTCACAGGGGTGCCTTCCTGCTTCACGAAGTGTTGGAAAGGGGTAAGGGTTTTACCAACATTATCTCTGTGACCAGATAAAGGGCTGCCTTCCCGACACAACTAACTGTTGGAAAGGGTTAGGGATTTGACCAACATTGTTTCTGTGACCAGACACAGGGGTGCCTTCCCGCCCCCACGACGTGTTGGAAAAGGGTAGGGGTTAGACTAACAATATTTCTGTCACCAGTCACAGGGGTGCCTTCCCGTCCTGACGAAGTGTTGGAAAGAGGTAGGGGTTTGACCAAAATTATTTCTGTGACCAGGCAAAGGGGTGCCTTCCCGCCCCCACGAACTGTTGGAAAAGTTTAGGGGTTTGACCAACTATATTTTTGTGACTAGTCACAGGGGTGCCTTCCCGCCCCACGAAGTGTTGTGAAGGGGTAGGAGTTTGACCAACAATATTTCTGTGACCAGTAACAGGGGCGCCTTCCTGCCCCACGAAGTGTTCGGAAGGGGTATGGGTTTTACCATCATTATTTCTGTGACCAGTCTCAGAGGTGCCTTCCCGCCCCCAGTAAGTGTTGGAAGGGAGTAGGGGTTTGACCAACATTATTTCTTCAATGATTGGCAACATTGAGCAGGCCAGCCTTAAGTCTGTATAGAGTTATGTGTTCATATTTAGGCAAATTGTAGATGAAACGGACACAGGCATTTAACGCACGCTCAAGTTTTAAATTTAAATCGTCGGTCAAATCATCATATACTAAACAACCATAGTCAAAATGGGTCAAGATTAAACTTTTAACCAAAATTATCCGAGTAGGGGTGGGTAAAGAGTCCTTGTTCCTATATAGTTGTTGTAGAATGCTGTATGTTTTCCTTGAGATACTCTGTACCTGTTCCTTCCAGGACAAGGTACGGTTATGGAAATATCCCAGATCTTTAACCACTTCCGAAAAAGGGATAGTAAGATTCTCGATACGAAGAGGTGGAAATGATGCCAGTGTTTCAAGCGGCGGAGATGAAGTAGGTCCAACAACAATTGCCTGAGTTTTGCCCGGGTTAAGAGTAAGTCCATTCTTCCAGGCCCAGAGGATAACGCGATCGATATCCTCTTGGACTAGAACAAGTAATCTACTTAATGAAGATATTGGTCCCGATAAGTAGATTTGGAAATCGTCAGCATATTTGTGGTATTTGCAATGTTGAAGTTCACTTCCAAGGTCAGAAGTGAACAAATTGAAGAGGAGGGGTGCCAAAATAGAGCCCTTAAGAACCCCACTCTTGACTTCCCACCAGTCAGAAAGCTCACCACTACTATTAATAATTCTGTGAGACCGATTATTAAAATAGGATTCAAACCACTTGATAACAGAGTTTGACAAATTAAAGGATTTTAACTTTTGTAGGAGTAACTTATGATTGACCATATCAAAAGCCTTCGAAAAATCAAACAGAACAACAATCGTGATCTCCCTATTATCCATTGCTAATTTGAGATCTGCCGTTACTTTAAGGAAAGCAGTAAGAGTGCTATGCTTTGCCCGAAAACCTGATTGCATCGGGTCAATGGCCTTAGATAATTCCAGAAATTTAGAAAGTTGTAGGTGAACAATTTTTTCAAGTGGTTAAGACAGTGCACATAAAATATAAATTGGCCGGAAGTCTTTCGGGGAGGTAGGTTTAGAAATTTTAGGAATTGGGCATATAACAGCCTTTTTCCAGATATCTGGGAAGATACCGACCTGAAGGGAAGCATTATAGATATGCAATAGAATAGGAAAGATAATTGGAAGGGCAAGTTTAATCATTTTTATTGATATTCCATCAGTTCCAATGGCATTTTATTTGATTTCAAGTGTTTTTTCCAAAAGTATTTCAGGTGTGATGTCATCGAAAAAGAAGTCAGAGTCATTAAATGTTGAATTAAGAGGGGTAGTGTAAGATGATGATGATGATAAGTCTGGAACTGGGAATTTAAAAAAAGTCTTTAGAAGGTCATCAGGCGGAAAATTACTATCAATAGATTCGTGCTTGGGCGGGATTAGGTGTAAACGTCTAAGGAGATGCCAAATGTCCTCTTTTTTGTCTCTATGTGCAATCTCGTTATGATTGTATTGATTGAACGCATCTCTAATCTTAGTTTGAACTAGGTTCCTTAGTTTACGAAATTGAGCTTGTATTATACTGCTTTTTGTTCTTTTTGCAAGTCGGCGCTTGCCATCACGTTCCCTCATCAGATTTTTAATTTCGGATGTGATCCAGGGGGCAGCTTTATTAAAGTTTTTAGGAACGTGTAGCGGAGAAAATTTATTGAATGCGGAGACTAGGTAATTAGTCAGACTGTCGATTTTATTATTTATATCTGTATCTAGTAATATTTTTTCCCAATCGTACGTCATTAGATGTTCGTGGAATGTATGTTCATCAATTTTAGAGAGATTCCGCACCAGTCTTTGGGTTGGTTTTGAATTTAGATTATAGGAAAATTCAAAGGTAATATTAATCAAGTCGTGGTTAGAAAGAAAAGGGATAGCATGTTGTTCGTATGGGACAACCTTATCCATAGCGTCTACAATCATTAGGTCAATACGAGTACTCGAACGATCAGTATGGTGAGTAGAATCATGAGGTACAATCGAGAGTCCCGATGAGTGTACCAAAGATGTTAGATATTTAGAATGATTGGAAGTGAGATTTAGGTTAGTGTTAAAATCTCCAGTAAGGAGAATGTTACTAAAGTTAGGAATAAATGAAAAAATTACCGATTCAATCTCTGTGCCGTAGGAGGCATTGGGTGGTTTATAAACTACTCCCACTAAAACACTATCAGAAGTTGACTTAACTTCAACAAAGAGAAATTCAGTCGTGGGGTAAGTAGCTACTGAATTCACACCAACCACAGTCCCATTCAGACTATCATGCAGAAAAAGACAAACTCCACCACCCCTTCTCTCGTCTCTGTCTCTTCGAAAGAGTGAATAGTTGTTAATTTTAACAAGGCTAGTGGATATATTGGGAGTTAACCAGGACTCAGAAACAGCTATTATATGGTAGGAACATGTGCTGAAAAAATGTTTGAATTCTAGAAAATGTGCCAATAGAGACTGGGCGTTCACATGGCAAATTCTTAAGGTATCCATGGATATATTAAGAGAAAGATTTTATAGAAAAACAATTCGAAAATGGGAAGCTCACTTAGCACACATAAAAATTGACTGGGACAAAAAACCATTATCAACACAACCCAAACTAAGTAAGTACAATTCAAATTATAATATCGGCAATGAATACAAGTAAAAAAGATACTAACGGAATAATAAATAATGTCGAAAACAGTGTCGTAGAACCCTAGACAATTTTTCAACAAAAGTGGATATGATTTTGTAAATCGATATCCGGATATCCGGAGAGCTGTGAATATTGAGATGAAATTAGAATATTTAAGGTATCCAAAGTACACAATTATGCCTAATAGTATACAATTACTTTCAGAAAGACCAGTATCAAGATTAAAAGCTACTAGTTTAAATAGGAGATCATGTTTGCTATCTGATGATACATGTGTACAAGGTATAAAGAACTGAAAAATGTTCAAAATATGTTTATCAACGAGCATCAAATAGCCAAACAATATGCTATTGGAATCGCTCTACGTGTTGCAGCAGTAACAGTTGAATCCTAGGCGTGCCAACATCCTTTCGACAAAAGATCTTTTCTACGGCAATCCAAAGATATTTTATCTTCTTTTGTCTCCTTAAATTCAATGCAGAAGCGTAGATCCTCCGATTATATGGCGTCAAAGCCTCCCGAATAAAAATTAGACTTTTCTCATTATCTGGCCATCCAAGATTGGTCGTAGAGAAGTCTCTTACTTTTTTCCTCTGCTCGATTGTTTTATCTCTTACCAACTGTCTGCAAAACTTGGCAACGATGATGGGTGCAAGCAGTGGATTTGATGCTGGAGATTTACGAATGCGATAAACATTCATAAGGTTATCTTTAGCGAAGGGAGCATCAAGAGCCTTCGCAACCGATTCTAGGACCGATGGAAGATCCTCATTCGGCTTCATTGGTAACCCGTGAATTTCAAGGGTACATTGAAGTGCAGCTTGCTCTTGGTAATTGAGAGAAGCTTCAAGTGAGGCGACCTTCAATTTTAGCGAGCTTGCCTCCGTCTTTATTTGTGTGACGTGATCCGCATGGCTAACAGTTGAACTTTCAAGCAGATTGATTCTACGAGAATTCTCTGAAATATCTACCTTGATTTCCTGAACCGTAGTGTTGATTTTTGTAATCCACTCTAGTTGCTTAGTTTCGAATTCCTTGAAAAGATTTCTAATCTGTTCCTGCGCCTGCACGGCCGCTTCCCTCTGAGCTTGTAAGACCGCACTCTGAATAGCCTCGATGTATCCAGGCGGCAGGGCCACAGCAGTGACAGGGACGGCAGAAACTGTTGTAGGTAATGGGTTAGGTACCTGATCCTTACTGGCGGGGTCGATACCTCCACTCAGCAAGGAGCTTTGATATAATCCTAAAGAGGTGTCGTCAGCATTTGATGATTTGCAGTTCACGCAAATAAAATCGATCAATCCCTTTTTTAGATCATCAAAGGATTTTTTTGAAAATCCAACATTGATGCAGGCTAAGTGGCTGAACACGCCACACTTAATGCAGGAAACAGCACCCTGCGATCCTCTGGATATTGTCTTCTTACATTCGGGATATTGTCTTATTACCTTATCTTGGGTCAGAATTGAAAAATTCAAAATAGCTGATAATATAGTAGAATATTCATCAGCGACTTAAAAAACTCTTAAGTACTGCCTTTCATTCAAGTCACGTGATTTTTGCATTTTAGTCCGCCATATTGGATCCGCCATTTTGAATTTCTCAATTTTGACCCCGGATTCGTCATCAGCGACCTAAAAAAGCTTAGGAATTTATTAGAATTTATTTATTAGGAAATTAACTTTAATGAGGAATACGGAATTATTTGCTTCTACCAGTTTTGGCACATAACATCGATCTCGAGCCTACCAGTTAACTGGTTAAGAGAACAAAAATACAATTTGTTTGAAAACGATTGGTAATTTCTCAAAAAAATTTAATGTTTTATATTCAGAAGGCAGATATCTGGAATGTAAGTTTTCACATATTGATTTTAACGTAGGGTAAGGAGGGGCAGCGCCGACCGGTGGGGCAAACGCGACTTTGCTTATAACATTGCTATTATTTAACAATTTTAATATTACTTTGCATTAAATAAATCTATTTCATTATAGAGATAGTGTTACTTACAAAAATATTGAAAATTGACGATGTAAAAGAAAAGTTATGCAGAAAACAGTTTTGACAACGAAAGAATGGAAGATTTGTTGGCAGAAATATAAAGTTTTCAAAATTAATGGCAATACTTACAGTATGGAAATTTGATATTTTGACAAATAAAACGATATCACATTTTGCCATCATAATAATTGAACGTAATTCAGGTCCAAAGTATATTAAATATCGTAAATAATTGAAGCCTCACCAGCGGGGCAAGCCCGACGAAAATAATAGTTTACACGTGCTTAGGTTATAAACGTATTATACGTTTTAAGGATAAGTGATTGGTAATGTAGAGCAGCCACTTATCTTCTGGGCAACATGCAAGAAACTATTAAATATTATTATTTTAAATCCGGTCGGTAGAGCGGGTGTTTTGTATTGGTATGGTAGAAACCTTTGCGGGTAGTCCGTCTCTAGTGCACGGAGAAAAAGGTCTAGTTAGGGTAACAAGAATTCTGGTTAGCCGTACTTGACAGTCTAGTAAAATATGAACCAGCACGCTGTCTAGTTAAACACGCCAGACAGTCTACTTAAACTCTGTCTAGTTAGAATTACAAGACATCTCGTATAAGTTACCAGACATCTAGTAAGGCAAATATTTATTTGCTAGTAGTGCTAACTAGCTGTCTAGTAAAAGTAAGGAAACGTTGAGTTAGGCTTACATCTCCGTGTTTAGGTAGTTTAACTAGTTTTCTGGTAAAATTTACCAGATATATAGTATTGGGAAATAGTTTTTTTAGGAAAATAAGTATGTTTTCAGGATCTTTAAGATAGGTTTCAAAATTTAAACAGCACAATAAAAATGAAGTTCGTTTATTAAACACTGGCCAATGGTATGATTTTATATTACTCGAAGAAATCGCACGGCCTGAAGCATTATCTTGAGAACAACACGGCGGCTACACTGAAGAAAAATACAGTTTACGTTTCTTGAAATATAGCCTTGTAAGAGAAAAGGTTCCACAAGTTCAACAGATTATCCACTGTATCGTCACGGAATTCACTTATTTTAATACACGCAAATAGAAACAAAAATAAAAACACGTCGCTTCTCGCTTCTTGCAAATCTGAAAATGGTCGAAATAACGCACGGGACAGAGAAATGCAAGAGGCTGGAAGAAACTGGAGGTGACGACTCCGAAAATTAGGAAGCAGGCTAGAGGGAGGGAAAGTGTCGGTAAAGGGTGTAGGAGGGAGCAATGAAGGGAGTAAAAGAGTAGTGGGGGGCAACACGCTACTAGATGTCTAGTTATGGACACTATTTGCCATAACACGACGTATCGGTTAAATCTACTAGACTACTTACAAGACATGGAGTAAGAATAACGAAACTTCTGCCTTAAATTTACTAGACGCGCGTAACTAGATTCATCTAGTTGGCCCAACTAGACCTTTTTCTCCGTGTGCAATGTCAACGTATAAGAGGTTATATCACAGCTATCACTATTTTTATTAAAAATAACTTATTCTTCTTGCTGGAAATGTTTTAAGGTAATTTTTCCAGTATATAAAATACCTCAGACGCGAACTATTATGTTTTGCCATCATCAGATGTTTTGATTTTCATAAAAAGCTGCGGTCTGCTTTGCCCTCGGGTGTGGGGCAAAGCCGACGAAATACAGCTTGTTGGAAATAATTGAATTATTAAATCATTGTTTCATTAATGTAATTAATACTTATAGAAATATGATTTACAATAATGTAGGTCTCGAAATGAAAAAAGTGGATCAATTCCACATCTTATTAACTTTTAAAAAATCATTGACTATTAACTGGTCGGCGCTGCCTCTCCTTACCCTATAGATCCTCAAAATCTGATTAGCCGTTCACGAGGAAAATGTTGATCCTGTTGTAACATTTAATTTCCATTGTTAATAACTCTTGAAAAAAAATGTTTTTGGAGACCGAAACCTGGGAAAATCTTTTCGAACATAAGGGCTACTAAAAAATTCATTTTATAGCAAAAAAAAGGACTTTCTATTTATGTTGGCCTACTTGGGATAATTTGGTCTAAGCTAAAAATTTAAATTCGAATTAAAACAATAACTGGTAAGCAGAAAATTCCAATCAACGCAGATTTCAACTATGCTAGATCAATACTACAATGCTATATAGGTCGCTTTTTCGGTTCCGCACGCTTTTTTGAGTTTCTGATGTGATTAATTTTAACGTAGTGTATAGGGATTCGGCATATTTTGCCAGATTTTTATTTTCTTTTCCGGCATATTTTGCCGAATTTTGATTTTCACTTCCGGCATATTTTTAATAACTTCATAATTTTTCGTAACTAATCAGAAATTTCATTAATTCCTACAAATTTCCACAACTATTATAAATTTCCACAAATTTCATAAATTTCCACAAATTTAATAAATTTCCACAAATTTAATCAATTTCCACAAACTTCATAAATTTCCACAAACTTCATAAATGTCTACTTTCATAAATTTCAATAAATTTCATAAATTTCCACAAATTTCATAAATTTTTACAAATTGCATAATTTTTCCAAAATTTTTATAAATTTCCACAATAATGATAAATTTCCATAAATTTTAGAAATTATGGTAATTCGTCAAACTTTCCTTACATTTTTAAAATTATGGTAATTGATGGAAATATATGTTGATTTAAGGCAATTTTCGACATTCATGGTAATATATTGGTAACTTTTGATAACTTTGATAACAGTTTTGCTGGATGCATACATGTTGGTCCAAATTTTGTGTTGAATGACTTTCAATTTCTACGGCTTCTTAAGTTTTGTTGGCTTTCCAGCTTTCCAACTGATTATTTAGCGGGCGTAAAGTGTTACGTAGCGGGCGTAAAGTTTCTTGTTGGCCCAGCGGCGGAGTGCGCATGAGCGAACGTCACTGGGCTGGAAGCGGCCACATTACGCCTGCCTCACGTGCATGCAATGGCGCGTTCTCAAAGAGTTTATTTTTGCACAAATTTGTACAAATTAGGACGAAAAGATTGAGTCTATACAAAATTTACTTGCGAGTATGGCAGGGCTAGCAAAATATTCCGCTGGCGCTATCACGATGTCTTTTGCATACGCGGCGGTTCTTAAGAGTTGAATTTGGATACAAAAATTTTCAAAGATTAAGAGGAAAATATTAAGCTTATATAACATTAATTTTTTCCTATCGCCGGGCTGGCGAATTATTTCGTGGCACCGGTCAGTGATTAAAAAAAAAAATCAGGTTCTTCCGATGTTGCGCAAATTGTATTTTTGGTTGTACTAATTTGTATAATTTCTACACATAATATGAGGGAGAAAAAGAATCGGATTTCGAGATGGTTCTCTTCTGGCTTGTATGCTTTGTTTTGAGACATTAATTCTGACTGTTTAAATAATTGATAAAATAATATTTTTTGTTACGTTTGTCTACATGTACCTATGACATATTTATGCTTATGATTATAGCAGATAAAAAACTGTTTTTATTTAAATACAAGGTATGGATGGCTTATGTGTACGCTTGGGATGGTCAGCATTGGAAATTTAACGATGATGGCAGTAGAAAGGTGCATGCTTATTACGAGGTCAGGGAAAGCGTTAACAATCAGGTAAGATCTACAATTAATTCTAAATACCAAAAGGATTAGACAGTAATTAGTAGTTTAACACTTCTTAGTCAGTAACAAATACAAACATGATACATAAATATTAACAATAGCGAAAAGTAACTATTTATTGATCAAAACGTACGATGCTTTGTTTACCCACATTAAGCCTCTTATGTTTGTGCACGCTTTTTACGTGTCTTTCTCTCGCAACTTTTTTTTAGTTCTAAATTAGCCTATACATTTCGGATCCTCAAGTTTAAAACTCTTCAGTTTTGAAAACTTATAATTGAAAATATTTATTTGTAAGTCTTAATTTTCAATTCTTCACCTGGGAACATTACAAATTTTAAAATGTACAATTTTTAATACATTTTCAGTATTATTATATTTTGTACGTGCATGCATTAGGTTTGAAATTGTTCACTTTTGGAAGAAATTTAAATTACACTATGTAAAGCAGTCTTCGGATTGGATAATGTACAATTATCTTGTAAGCGTTCCAGAGTTGAAATTTAGACCCTACTTTGAACCTGCAGCTCCTCATTAGAACCTGCTTTGACGCTATTGAAACCTATAGCCCTTACTTTGAGGTTTTTACTCCTAGAGAATGAAACATTAGAGCCTCCTTTGACTCCGTTTGAACCTACAGGCCCTACTTTGAATATTTAGAAGCTACACCCAGGAAACAAGAACCCATTGAAAAAGCGACTCCGTGAATTGCGTATCTGTCATTTGCAGATTAAGATTTTTCAAACTGAATTGGTGTGCGACTATGCGAATCTGTCAGTTTCTCGATATTACCAGTAATAAAGTATCTGTAAGCAGAAGGGAAAGGATTCTTCCTAAAAATGTTAATTTTCTTACAAAACCGAAACTAAAGTTTCCATTTGAGCCTTCAGTTATCGAATGCTATCCTCCCAAGTGATCAGAAAAGAATATAAATCAGATTTTTGACTTGCGAAAAACAACCAAATTTGGAGGTTACGGACAAAAAAATTTAATTAAAAAATTGTCGGACTAGTCTTTAATTTCAACCCAAAACGGTTTCATTCTCTTGAGGAATCTTTCCACTAAACTAAAGTGAACGTCAACGATATTTGACAAATAAGTTTTAAAATTATATGATAAAAAACCCTACAAACAAAGAATTATATACTTCATGAGTTTTGTATTACTATTAAGTTCCTGAGGTACAGTTGATAGTAAAAGTATTTCTGCAGAGAAGGAAAATACAAATTTATAACCATTACCGAAATTACGCCATTATGTGAGAAGTTGTAGGCTCCGGAAGCTACGATCATGGTTCCTTAAAGCAACCAATCCCGACGCAACTGGAACATGTAGGTCATCCGCTGCTGCTCCTTCTGTCCTAGAAGGTAAGCAAGAGCGGGAAATTTACGCGAGATAACATAAGGAACACTGTTCCTTGGAGTCAGGTCTGTAGCCGTGCATGACCTTACGCGGCAGACGGGAGAGTTGGAGATGAAGGTTTCACCTCTGGATACATTTTTAGAGCTACCAATCTTTGTAGAATTTTATGAGGAACAGTGTTGACGGACCAGATGAAGTGATCCCAGAAGAACAGCCTTTTGCATCCGGTTCGCAATGGAATGAGCCTGACGCTGGCAAGCCGGAATCTTCTTGAGTTGGCTAATAAATGAAGCTTTCATACCTCCAAGACAGTCGATTATGAGAACTACAAGATGGACTTTGAAGCTTTGGTAGAGCCTGCTGAGCTCGAAAAGAAGTGCTTGATATTTCGCCCGTTTTTCTTCCTCCTTTGCCGTGATATTACCATCGGCTGGTGCCGAGAATTCAATCACGTAAATGATCTTGTTCTTCAGATCTTGGAGGACAATATCAGGCTTCGTAGCACTGATACGTTGAGTGGTGGAGAATGAGAAATTCCAGTAGATCTTACACTGATCATTCTCCACAACGGACTCGAGTTCCCCCTGGGTGTATGGCCAGACGGGCAATATATCAACACCATAGAAGTGCCTATGATGGTAATATAACACTTTTAGAGTCGCATTGTGTCTCTCTATGTACCCGTAGCGTGCACACTTCGAGCATCCACTGAGAACATGTCCAAGTGTTTCTGGCTCTTGCTTGCACGCTCGGCAGTTGGTATCGCCTACAGGTACATTCATTATGCGCTCGCGGTAAACTAAGGTTTCTATAACGCCGTCTTGACAGGCAAAAATAAATCCCTCAGTCTCCGATTTTAATCCAGCAGAATTGAGAAACATGTCGGACAGACCTATCGAGAGCTCTTCTCTACGTATAATGCCGTAGAATTTGCCATGAACGGGCTTGTCAGCATGTTCTCTTAGTAGAAGCGTATGTTCTGCTTCCTGTACACGACTTTTGAGCACCAAAGGTGTTAGTGATGCTAGGCCATGTGTAGTGTCGCTGGAGGGTCAAAATATCTCAAGTGTGCTACCTTTAAATCGATAGTTCTATTTTCAATCAATTTATACAGTTTTCGATTCGTTTTTATATTAAAATAATTGGCCTAAAATATTTTCGCAGAAAATTTATTTTTTTCAAAGTTATTAACAATCAAAGTTCTTGATCATTTTTTTTCAAAAATTTATTACTCGCGAGCGGTTCATCGAAATTCAATAATTGAGTTATGAACATTTTTATTACGAAGTATACTTTACGCTAAAAAATTGTTCGGTTGTAAAATTTTTTTTTTATTGTTTAAATAATCGTTTGTTTTAAACAATTGAAAATTAATTAAACTTCTTTGCCTGTGAAATAATTCTTCCACATTTAAATAGATTCTAAAATCTCTTCCAAAAATTTTGGTGAAAAAAAAAGTTATTATTTTGCAGTAGTTCAAAAGTTATTGATTTTTTTGTGACCGCGCTCCGCCCTCCAGCGATGGTCGAGCACGCACAATTATGTAAACAAATGCATAGTTTAGGCGCTTATTGGAAGAAAGTAATCGTTTTTTTTTTCTTAGTAACTTTAAATTATATGACTGGTAATATTTAGTGATTAGGATTGGTCATTCGATATTATTTGTTTATTTTGCGAAATTGCCCAAACAAAATATTAAGGCGAAGTCAATCGATTAAGCTATTTAATTAAATTAAATTATACAATTAATTAAATTTTTAATTAAATAATATTATTAAATCATACAAGGAGTTATCCATTAGGGTGACCAGAAAAAAAAACACTTTTGGTTTTCTTAGGAGTGAAGGGAAAATAACGTTAGTTTATGCGATTGTAGAAGCCAGATTTTTATTTTTTTTTATTTTAAACAATATTTAGAGGTGTCCCATCGTCTTTGAAAGTTGTCATTGTAAAAGCTGACAATTTCGTTAAGTGAAGAGTCGATCGTAAAGGTGCAACCTCAGCTCTTTTCATCGATGTGATTTTATAACAGGATTAGTTAGCGTCCCCTGAATTATTATTCACTTTTCTGAAAAAGAGAAATATGACTAAAGAACCCTTTGTCGTAAATAACTGGATTTTTAAATTATTTTATTTGTAGAAATGGA
>CAKNYM010038780.1:0-28894 GCA_932195095.1 Andricus curvator | reverse complement strand
AATTTGTACTTAAGGAATTATAGAATTAGTTACGATGTGAAGGATATGAGCAAAAATCCGTGATAATTACAGACCTATGTTTTTGTAAATTCTACAGAACTTCTTCTATGAGAATTAAATATAATTCAAGAAGAATTCTTAAACGAGACACAAAACCCCTCTCAAATCAAAAACACGGCAGAATTCTGTAATTTCTACATCACCGCGCCGTCGTTTCCAACACGAAAAAAAAAATCCGATTTATAAAGGGACTTCTATATTTAGCTTACTTATTTGTATATCAGAAAGACGGAAGGACGGACGGAGGACACACGAGCGACACATTCTTAACTTATTGTAACGGACCCAAACATAATTATATAGCCTAACCTAAAATTTATATATAATGCACGCAACGCACTTCCCTAACGCAGAATATCGCACGCTGAGGGTATCGGTCGAAATGGTCCTTATATACTAATCAAGAAAATTCTTACAGCTTGTGAGAAACGACCAGTGCCGGGCTGGATATTTAATTTCAGGTTCCAAATTTCCGGATAGTAACCGGTTATAACCAGTTAGAAAGCTTCCAGTGTCGAGTGCTGTGTAGGAATCTGTTAGGAACCAGTTATAAATGAATTTCGGTCTGCCAACATTTCATTTCAGGTTCCAATTTTTGAATAGAAACCGGTTAGGACAGGTTAGAATGATTCCTGTGTTAAGTGCCGTGTAGAAAACGGTTAAAAAACGGTTAGAAACCAATTTCGGTGTTTACCAATATTTAATATCAGGTTCTAATTTGCCGGATAGAAACCGGTTAGGACCGGTGAGAACGTTTCCTGTGCAGTGTTCCCAATTCGGCTCCCCAACCGCCCTGCGCATGCGTCGCACCAGCAGATTCATTGGTGAAAAAAGGCATTCCTTCCTTGAAATTTGAAATCAATCATTTATTTTTGAAGAGTACAATAAAATAATTATTTCACCTTGCACTCGAAAAGACTATTTTTTGATCTGAAAATTAATCGTTATTATTTCCACAATGATGATTCATTATAAAAAACTGCTTCACGCATGTGATGGTTTAAAAAAAGCGCGTTATATACAGACAATGAGACTGCCGATGCAACGCATGCGCATTGCAGTTGGGGAGCCGAATTGGGAGCACTGTTACTGTGTCGAGTGCCGTGTAGGAATCGGTTAGGAACCAGTTAGAAATGAATTTCGGCGTTTACCAATACTTAATATCAGGTTCTAATTTGCCGGATAGAGACCGGTTTGGACCAGTTACAAAGTTTCCAATGTCGAGTACTGTGTAGGAATCTGCTAGGAACTAGTTAGAAATAAACTTTGTTCTGCCAATATTTAATTTTGGTTCCATTTGTCGGACAGAAACCGGTTAGGACCGGTCAGAATGTTTCCTATGTCGCGTGCCGTGTAGGAAACAGTTAGGAGCCAGTTAAAAATGAATTTTGGTCTTTGCTACATTTTATATCACGTTTTAATTTTTGGATATAAACCGGTTATGACCGGTTAGAATGATTCCTGTGTTGATTATGCCGTGTAGAAATCGGTTAAAAACCGGGTAAACGAATTTCGGTGTTTGCCAATATTTAATATCAGGTTCTAATTTGCCGGATAGAAACCGGTTAGAATGATTCCGTTGTTGAGTGCCGTGTATCGGTTACGAACCGGTTAGAAACGAATTTCAGTGTTCACCAATATTTAATATCAGGTTCTAATTTGTCTGATAGAAACCGGTTAGGACCATTTAGAAAGTTTCCAGTGTCGAGCGCCGTGTAGGAATCGGTTAGCAACCGGTTAGAAACTAATTTCAGTGTGCCAATATTTAGTCTCAGGCTCTAATTTGCCTGATAGAAGCCAATTAGGACCGGTTAGAAAGTTTATAGTGTCAATTGTCGTGTAGGAATCGGTTAGGAACCAGTTAGAAACGAACCTTGATCTTTGCCAATATTGAATTTCTGGTTCCATTTGCCGGATAGGGACCTGTTAGGATCCGGGTACGTTCTAGAAATTTAAATTGAGACCGGAAAGAAATAGGTTAGAACCGGGTGAAAACCGAATTGGTTTCTAACCGTTTTCTATCCAGTTTCTTGTGTTATCTAACCGGTATTTTAAGCAGGGAGTCAATGATTTTTTTAAAGTTAACAAGATGTAGAATTGATCCTTTTTTTTCATTTCGAGTTCTACATTATCGTATATCATATTTCTATAAGTATTAATTATATTAATAAAACAATGATTCGATAATTAAATTATTACCAACAAGCTGTATTTCGTCGGCTTTGGGGCCCCCCCCCCCCCCGAGAGTAAAGGTGACCGCAGCTTTTTATGAAAATCAAAACATCTAAAGATAGGAAAATATGATGGTTCGCTTCTGTGGTATTTTGTGTACTGGAAAAATTACCTTCAAACATATCCAACAAGCAGAATAAGTTATTTTGAATAGAAATAGTGATAGCTGTGATATAACTTCTTATTCGCTGACATTATACTAGAAACGGACTACACGCAAATATTTCTACCGTACCGATACAAAAAACCTGCTCTACCGACCAGTAGAGTCCATTTTTTTTCTACCGACCGTTTTTTTAGTAAGCACTTGTAAACTATAATCTTGGTCACGCTTGCATCTCGGGTGAGGCCTCAATTATTTACGATATTCAATATATTTTGGACTTGAAATACGTTTAATTATTATAATTACATGATTATATTGGCTTATATTGGATTATATATGGCCAACGGCCATACCACGCTGAAAAACCCAGTTCTCGTCAGATCACTGAAGTTAAGCAGCGTTGGGTGCGGTTAGTACTTGGATGGGTGACCATTCGAGAATACTGCGTGCTGTTGGCACATCGTGGGTGTGGTGAGCCCACACTTGTAGTTATTTACTACAAGAAACTATCCACCTAGAAACACTACCCGAATCGGATAGTGTCACGCCTACCCTGCAAGGGCTTAATGGTATACTACTACAACATGATGAGATATTGTTTTATCTGTCAAAATATCAAATTTTCGTGCTGCAAGTATTACCATTAATGTTGAAAACTTTATGTTTCTGCCAGCGAATCTTACATTCTTTTGTTGCCAAAACTGTTTCTGAATGATTTTTCTTTTACATTTAGTGCAAAGTAGAATTAAAATTGTTAAGTAATAGCGATGTTATAAGCAAAGTCACATTTGCCCCACTGGTCGAGGCTGCCCCTCCTTATCCTATCTTGGGTTCAAATTGACCCATTTAAATTTTTCACACCGGATTTTTTTTGTTTTAGGATTCATTTTAAAATTTAAAAATTAAAAAAAAAATTTTGTTTCAAAATTTGGTGAAAAAAATAAAAATTAAAAACGCGTTTCCCAAAACATTCAATTTTTTTATTCTTTCCTCAGAGGAAGGTATAAGTGTGGTCTACAAGCCCTGCAATTATTGTAGTGGTTTTGCAACTGGTTTTCGAGAACAAATTCAAACGTCAGGTCTTCTATGGCGCGGCGCGGTTCAGTAGGGCAAATAAAAGTATCCCTGGAAAAATTAATTTTCAAACCACACTTATTTTCATCATATTTGTATTTTTTTATGAATGAAAATTAATAAAATTCTACATACATCGTTTACATCCGATTTTTTACAAAGGTTTTTATTACTTCTTCATTTCATAAACAAGATGCCAACAACCAACATTTTCAGACTTGTAAAGAATACCGTTCGTTATAAAATATTTAGAATCATTCAAAAAGATCTAGAATCAGTGACACAATTATTTAGAAATGTTCTTTAGTAGAACTGTAGAAGTTTAAATATTTATTGAATTTGTTATAAACAAATAAGTGGATGAAAATAATTTCGTGAGGATTAGCAATTTTTGGTCACTTAATTTCAACTAAATTTTTACAATGTATAAACAAAAGGGGTTTGTGAGTCGGATTAATGAAAATTAATAAATAATTTGATATATAGTAAACAAATTTTATACAAAATTATCCGTTCCAGCTATTTGTGAGAAAATAAATACCACTTTTTATGCAAACGACCCTAAATTACCCTGTAATTATGGTTTAATATTTTTTTAAGCAAACTTGTTTAACAAATTAGCTCTTTGGCCGTTGTTAGTTATGTCGTCAGAGCACAATATTAACCAGAAGTTTTTTTGTTTTGATTTCCATAACGGCAATCCATCAATATCAGCCATCACGTTTGGAACATCAATTGGCACATTTCTAATTTTACGTTCATTGACAAGTTTTTCAACGATATTCAAGAGACCAACGTGATAATATTCTCCTTCATCTATTTTGACGATTTTAGTTTTACGCGGTGTCGTCAGTATAATGAGACTATCTTTTGATAGAACTTGGATTGTAAATTTTCTTAATGTGAAAAGTAACACTGTTAAGACGACTAGCTGAAGTGGTTGAAGGGTATAAGGGCCTGAAGTGGTTCTGCAGGGATTAATCCTGAGCGTTTTAAAAAACAACAAAATCGGTCCAGAATTGTAGGCTGTAGTGGATTATGAACAGCAAATTCTCAACCCGTCGATGCACCGCATTACTCTTTGATTAATTTCTTAAAACAAAAAAAAACGACGTTTTGTGCTTCCAGGATTAGAAAGAAAAAACTTTGATCTTTATCAAATAACTGTGTGAAGCTTGTAAATGATCAAATAAATCATAGCTAATATTTAAACGTAGTTCATATATTAATTTAACGGAATGTACCGCATTTTAATATCGAAACACAGTTTGAATTTTTCGCGTTTTTACCAAAAACTCTGGAGTCCGGTCTACTTTTGATGCGCAGTATAGCTGAAACGTAGCTCCATTACTCAACTCTCCTTGAGAATCTCTGAAAGAGCCCAGCATATGTTGCCAGTACTGATATTCAAATCTGTAGAAACTTTAGTTTGAGAAAGTACAGGTACCATTTGAGTTTAGAGTGTTTTTGAACGAATTGAAAAAAAAAACATTGCAACTAATTAAAATACCTATTGACTTCGTTTATGCCACAGATATTAATTATGTGCCAAGTTAATGTTATCTTCATGGTTCAGGAAATTAACTTGGAGTATACAAAATTCTTGAGGAACTAAATAAAATAGACAAAATCCGTAGTTTTTCTCGATTGGACAGTATTTAATGGTGCTGCCCAGCCCCTATATTTTGTCGTAAAAACAACATAAGGAGAACCCCATGTCTACAAATATGTGACTGGACTGCGTAATTTTCAATAAAACGAGTGCAAATTGCAGGGGCCTCTTAAAATAATTTCCCCGAATGTGATATATGCACCTTCTCGAAATTATACTTAAATTATTTACTTTAAATCAAGAAACAACGTGAACGATTAACTTATTAGTTCATGACATTCAGGAAAAGTGAAAATGTTGTTTTTTCGCGGCAAAAATGATTTAAACAAATACAAATTGTTTAAGAAATTATTTACGAGTAGTGAAAAGTGTCAACATTTAAGGAAGTAATCAAATTTATTGAAAAATTTGCAACTGCACTTTTCTGCCTTATTCCACTTAAAAGTTATATTCAAACAATATAAAGTTGTTCAAACAATTAGCAACAAATTGAATTACCCATTGTGATTTTCTATATTTTAGAAAAAATACTGTGAAAGAGTATTTTTTAAATAAATAAAAAATGTTCAAACGAATAATAATTAACGAAAAATAGATGGAACTTTTTAATTTGACCATTAAAAATTATCTCGGAAAAAAACTACCTAAAACTAATACGATCAATATGCCGTAAAATACTTGCTCCTCATTTAGAGGGTGGTTTTTAGACTATGCTAGAGGGAGGTGGAGGGTCAAAATGTTAAAAATCAAAGAAGGTGTCATATTCGGTGAAGTGATTTTAAGAGGTCGCTAGGATTTGCACTCTTTTTGTTGAAAAATACGCCGTCCAGTCTCATATTTGTATATATGGGGGGTTTGCCCATGTTGTTCTCATGAGACCAAACAATTGACATCTGCTAAGGATTAAGATTTTACAACCGATAAAACTTGTTATTTTGTGATAAATGATTTTCTAATTAAAAATTCGGAACCTGTCAGTCTCAAGAACTACAGGCATACACGCAGAAAAAAGAACCTTACATTTTACTAAAAACCAAGTTAAATCTACTGATCTTCCAAGTGCGTATATGGACAACACGACAGTTCAGTAAATTTTACAATTATAGGCAACTACATATGACTATCATTGATGGTTACCAGTACCGATTTTCAAGTGCTGCTGACCTGCGGATCAGTAGATTTTACCGATCCAGTCGCTATTCTGCACTGTTCCTCGATGCTGCAATTACGAATTATCATGTCACTTTGACGGATAATATAAACAGATATATCTGACTTATGTTAACGGTACAGACTATAGATTGGACGGGCTCTATACATTGTAAAAAAATATTGCTAAAAAATAATTAATAAATAAACACACGGTTAATTCTAAGATATACACGGAAAAAATTTATCCGTGAAGAAGTCACGAACTTGTAGCTAGGTCTCGGATACGAGATAAAAAAATGAAACATTAAATCCTTGTTTCTATGAGAAATATATGGATAAATTTCGAAGTTTCTTACGAACAGTTCGAATTTCCTACGAACAGTTCCTGAAAATTTCAGACTGAAATAAAAAGAGGAAAAATTTTATTTGTGCGATTTAATTTTATATTAATTTATAAATTCGCAACTCAGAAGATTCGAACCTCAAACACTGCTGACTCACCAGTTTCTAAACATAAACCAGGAGTGCGTAAACACGCGCAGTCATCGAGGCCAAACAAAATAGGTATTATAAAACTTCTAGCCACTCATCCGACGAGCTCGAGGCACACATACGAGCGCACACACGCACCGCGCGTGTGTGCGTGGGCCACGTACAGGGAGACTTAGTTTCGAGTTCCCAGATTTGTCGGGCAAGCTCGTGAGTGCTCTGAGAATCTTTTCCCAATCACTCGTAATATTTTTGTAATTATTCACGTAAAAAAAATTGATGAACCGTTTTAGAATTTTCACATCGAGTTCGTCAATATTTCTCAAAGTTCGTAGGTTATTTACGAAAATACATAAATATTCGATGAATTTTTCTCATATCCGAGACCTAGCTACTAGTTCGTGACTTTTTTACGGATAAATTTTTTCCGTGTATTTCCGGATATACTTATAATTAATCGGTATTTGTAAGTTACAACGCTTATAATACAATTAAAATTTCGTACGCAACGGGGGGAATCGGACGCATAAACCTAAGCACGCAAGTCGAGTATCTTAACCACTACACTATTACACGAGTTTTTATCTGTGAAATAATTCCGAAATGCATTTGTAACTAAGGTGGCGACATCGGTAACGAATTTTGAATACGCGTCCATGCCATCGCGGCACACGACAAAAGTTCTCGCATTTACCTCATATCCATACAAGTCAGCTGGAACATTCACGGAACGCAAACACGTCTTGCTCCAATAAACTCTCAACTGTACGCGACCTGTGAAGAAGATGTGTCATCCAAAATTGTGTTATTCATTATAAAACCCCTTCATTGCTAAGTGGAGATATGGAGCAATGTGACGACTGTCACAGAAATATCAAAAATAAATGTTTTTCAGGTGATGCAATCCATCCATTGCCGATGGCGTCATGAAGTCATCCCGTGGTCCGTGCGGATAGGTTGCGTTATTACGACTTTGTGGGCGAGCTAAACAAGCTATTCGGATCGGTAGCATGTACCGATCCTTCTGTAATGTTCACTGCACCACGATTGCAATCTCGGTTCAGTGGATTTTACATATCTTACCGTATTTCATACCAGGGAATATAGGTTTATTTTACTAAAGGATTACCGTTAAATTCACCCTAACTTCACTGTGACATTTACGAAATACTAAGTGCTTCTGAAATGTTCATCCCTTCATTAAGAGCAGTTTTTACTTTTATGGTTACAAGAAACACTTTACATTTCTTGATTATTAAATATTACATTTCTTTTTTCTGTGTGTATATACATTTATCCGTAAAAAGATTAAATTGTGATTTTCTACAACTATCTAGTGGACTGTCGGCGATAGGAAAAAATGGATAACATTTTTAGATTCGCCATCCAAAGAACATAATTATTGCAGTTAAACAAAATTAATAATGCATAAAAAATAAATACCATGAAGATAAATCATATAAATATTCTGCAAAATTTAAAGCGGATTAGTGATGACCCTCGGAGGTCTTGGGAGCTCTTTGTTTCGGTGTCCTTGTGTTCCGCTTGAAGACGAAAAATTTCTACTTGAAGACAAAAAATGAAGTCTCGCTGGCGGCCAGGGGCGAGACTTACAAAAAATCTAGGCTATATCTTGACTATGTCTTGAATGAAGACTTAGCTAAGACGAATTATTTTTACTCGAGAATACTTGATGTTTTGAACTAGCTAATATCATTTTTAAAAAAAAGCCTCTCGGATTCCTACAGCCATGTAGGAAATTTATGAATCCGGACAGACGTTCGGCAATTCATAGAAATATTCAGTAATTCATGGAAATTTTTAGCAATTTATGAAAATTGCGAAATTTATTAAAGTTTTAGAAATTTATGACAATCATGAAAAGGACCCCGCACACGGTGTGCTTGAAAGGGGTCTTAATCGAAAGTCTGCCAACCTGGGGATTTCTTGGTGGATTTGATTTGTAGGCATCCCAGGAGTATTTTAAGATCAAAACCAAAATCGGCCACCGGGGGCTTTTTGAAAAAAATAGATTTTAGTATTTAATTTTGCAGAACTGGGGGTTTGCGTTTTAAACTTTTGAAGTTTGCATTTTTCTAGAAGCTAAATTTCTATGAGAGTAGGTGTATATAGGGTTTTTAGGATAGCTGATTACGAATACATTTTTAGACTTTCAAAATTCAAGATGGCGGATCCAATATGGCGGACCAAATGGTGAAATTAATGCTGATTGTGGTAAAAATTAGTATATGAAGGTTTTTGGGGTCGCTGATTACATAACCGTTATCAGATTTCCAAATAAAAGATGGCGGATCAATAATAGTGACCTAAATGAAGTAATTAAATGCTAGTTCCTGTGGATATTTGTATTATGTGGTTTTTAGGGCCACTGGTTACGAATATGTTGTCATTCTTCCAAATGAACAATTTTAGAGCCTGGGATTTTCTTGAAGTGTTTAATTTTTTGGCATCCCTGGAAAACGCAGATAGTGACGTCATCCAACGTATGTACCAATTGTTCGTATTTATTCATGACTTTTTCCATTTCAGTTTTAGTTATTATGCGGGGCCAAATTGTAACAACGTTTACCAAACCATTTGAAATACGTAAATCAGTGTACCGATAGCTCAAGAGATTAATTCAATGTTATTAAAAAAATCCTTTGCAAAGACGTGGAAGTAGAGAAAAAGATCATGCACAAAGTTACTAGGTATAAAATTCAATCCATTGATATTACACTGAACAATTGAAGTTTTTATGCAATAACAGGTACATATTAAACATAAAATCATTTATTTGAAAAACCGTTATCGTAAATGTTTTTTAACTTAAATATTATGGGTTATATAACTAATCAGTTACAACTAGTATAATAAAAATCTCAAAACTAGTTCAATGACTGAATCGATATTTGTATATATTTCATGGCGTATGAGAAAACTAAGCCAAATAAAAAACGTTCGTGTAAAACTTTTCATCTGTAGTTTGCAGGTTTCATAGAACACAAAATCTTAGTTCTGAGAGTTCAAATATTAATTCCATGGAATCAAGCCCTTCAAGAAAATCCCAGGCTCCATTATTAAAACTTATTAAAACTGACAACATATTCGTTATCAGCGGTCCTGAAAAACACTGAATACAAATATTCACAGGGACTAGCATATAATTATACTTCATTTAGGTCACCATTGTAAATCCGCCATTTTAAATTTTGTAAATCTGATAACGGGTATCTAATCAGAGACCCCAAAAACCTTCATATACTAATTTTTACCACACTCAGCATTAATTTTACCAAATTGGTCCGCCATATTGGATCCTCCATCTTGAATTTTGAAAATCTAACAATGTATTCGTAATCAGTGACCCCAAAAACCCTATATACACCTACTCTCATAGAAGTTTAGCTACTAGAAAAATGCGAACTTCAAAAGATTAAAACGCAAACCCACACTTCTGCAAATTTAAATACTAAAATCGATTTTTTTCAAAAAGCCCCCGGTCGCCGATTTTGGTTTTGAGCTTAAAATACTCCTGGGATGCCTAGGAATCAAATCCATTAAGAAAACCCCAGGTTAGCAGACTTTCGATTAAGACCCCTTTCAAGCACACCGTGCGCAGTGAATGTGTCGGAAATATGGAAAAAATTCAATAGGGCCGGGTTCCAACTCACTCAAAGTTACTGCTTTATCCCTGGCGTATTTGACTGTTTTCAAAATAATTTTTTGAAACACCTGCATGCGAAGTTCGACTTCTTGTGGCTGCGCAGCGAGTGCAAAGTGCCCAATTCACGCATTTTCTGGGAGATGTTATTCGCAAATTGGTTGGTTCGAGTGTGCGAAGGAAAACGCATAGGATATTCGCACACAGTTGATGGCCAATCACAAAACAGCATTCACATTCACGGTAGGACTCTGACAACAGATGTTGTCATAACAGCATGATGTTTACGAAGTTCAGTGTTGACAGATCGGGAAACCTAACTTTCTTACGAATGTCACAGCAGTTATTTACTTGTGCAATTATCAGTGTCCAAATTTAAAAGTGAGTGGAATGCACCTTGCCTATTCTCCTTATTTTCAAATAAATATTCTGCTTCCTCTTTTTTTCTTAAGAATGATTGGAAAATTTTCAGATTACTAGATTCTAGGGCGCAATGTGAATCTTTTTAGTTGGTTGTTTTTCCTCTCGGGGGAGCACCGCCCCCGCCGGGGCTTCCCCGCGGTACCTCACTACGCTTTATCCCAGTTTCTTTCTTATTCACTGTGCCGTCTCACCCTTGAATTTCATCATTTTGAGAAGAAACTTCTCATGACAAATGTTTCCAAAACTAGTATGTGATGCACGTGCGCGTAGGTGATTCACGATTCACAATCGTCGTAAATCACCTACTTCGCGCACTAGCATCACAATATACTATTATTATTAACTTTATGAGATCTAGTCATTAACTCATTTTTCCTTGCCAATAACTGATTATCATACAAACTTCAGTTCAAATATTTCAACTAGCACTTACCCGAAAGTGGAGAAAAATAAATGTCTCACTAAAATAACCATTAAATGAAACGTGACTTGCCGTCCTTTCGAGGACTTTCTAACTTGCATTTTCCATTCGAAACTATTTCGTCCTGTTAGAGTCTCGGTCTCGTTACGGTGAGTAACGGTACATTGCACAAGACTTCGCCCATTTCAAACAGATTCACTAAGTTCTACGTCGACAATCTGTATGGAGAGACCACGAACAAATTCCCACAGACGTGTGTAATTCTGATGTCTGGGTGTCACCGTTATTGGAATTGTTGAAATTCATAACCAAAGTGATAGTTGGAATACAATGTCATTATTGATAAACTCATGTTGTCAAAAACTGAGTACATCACAAGTATTAACAATATTAATATCATTATTATTATATTATTTTACCTTAATTATACATATTTCGATCACACTTTTGTAAACTTTATTTAAATATAGGCCGAGCCTAAAGTGTTACCTCGGTTGGGCTGAAAGTACGGACTGTCCGTGCGTTTAGCTTTGACTACACGTCCGGGCTAAAAGTACGGACAGTCCGTACGCTTATGCATGTTTATAACACGGTCGAGTCTAAACGTACGGACTTTGTGAGTGAAAGGGGTGTTGGAAAAGGGAAGGGAGCGTGAGTTATGTCCGGACGTATAGACCTCGCTGCAAATCTTTGCCTTGTGTCGCGTAACTTTAGACAATTGGAAAGAAAAGTCAGAGCCAAATTTTTCATTAATTAAAATTTGTTGACTATCGAAAGAAAGTTCGAAAATTTTGTTTTGAAAAGTTTGAACATTTTTTTAATGTTTGATGTCGGAAAGGGGTAGTGGTTTAACCAACATTATATCTGTGACTAGTCACATGGGCGCCTTCCCGCTCCTCACGAGACGTTGGAAAGGGGTAAGGGTTTGACCAACAACGTGCGGACCCTCCGTATGTTTAGCCTGGCCGTATAGCTGGAAGTAAACGTACGGACTGTCCGGACTTATAGACACTACCTTAAATGTATTCTTGAAAAGCAGACCTCAATTGGTAATGGCAAATTCTCCTCGAAAATTAGCAGTCAAGACTCGATTTTATTAAAAATATTCTAAATCAATCTAGCGGCATCAAATGTTTTACTGAAGCACGGTCTGTCGCAGTTTTCGGCTTTGCATTTGAATTCTACGACCGTTGCACGCGTAAAATTGCAACGTGGCTCAGAGTCACCGCGTGTCTGAAATCGGCTTTGAGATATCGCATCGAATCCGAGAGGGAAACTTTAAACAGGACGAATATCGATGCAATTTTTTGACTCCCAGGGATCCATCGGGAGACTAGTATTTCAGGAACGTGACTGAGAAAAATGACTTTCAAGCTTCGAAATGAAACTCTCCGACTCAAAAATCTATCAATAAGTACTGTGTAGCTAATTAAGTTATAATTTACTTTTTACTTTCCATTTTGAATTACGATTTAGCTACAATTTTACGATTTTAGTATTCATGTCATATTTTACGAATTGTCGGTAATTGCGAAAATGAAAATGTAATTTCTCATTTTATCGATTTACCTACATGATTCGTCTTCAATTTATCCCTTAATAACAGAAAGGGTACTACCCTACAGTAAATAAAGAACCTACAGTAGATAATCTTTAATTAAAATCACAAATCTGCGTCAAATAATTAATTATCGTTTTATTTTATGAATACATAGTCGCATAAGAGTTATGATACGCCATGTTCTTTGACTGTGAAACTTAATTAATTGAAACCTTAATAATTTGTATGACTTGCAAGCCTAATATCACAATCAAATGTATATTATAACATTTTTTAACACGCTCTAAATATGAAAATACTGTTAATTCAAACATTTCAAAAAGTCGACTTAGCATACTCTAAGTTTCATGCAAAGGCGTATAGTATCTTGACTAGTAATTCATTACGTAATGAGAAAATTACGTACATTAGATAATTATTAATTAAAAGCACAAATATACTTGCATCTTCAAATCTACTTTTTTGAGATATTTAGAAATAATTCAATGACAGGAACATCAAAATGCAATTTAAAAAATGGTGTGTATGTGTGTGTGTTATGAATACGGAAAACAATATTATTGCATCCTTTAAAGTATGTGAATAGCTCTCGTTGCCCATTGCGCGAACCTAAAATTTATTTTCCCAAGAGTGGTTAATCTAACAGGCCTGAGGTCCTTGCTGAGTAACCTCGTTTAGCCGGCCGGCGACGACCATTTTTAAAGTGCGAGCCACGTACTCAAGAATTCGCTTCCCTAATTAGACCCGTTTTACCACCATTTTAAAGGAACCTAAATCACTTCCAAACGATCTTTATCCCTCTGAAAATATTGAATAAAACTCCAACGCACTGATGTTCCTTAAAAACTGCGGATAATCAGGGTTTCAGACACGTCAATTCCAAAAAACAAAAATCTCAAGTAATCATTGACCCGGAGTCCCAGAATCCGCTCCCAGAAGATGACATTGAGGATTCTGGCGTGGATTTAGATCTTCATTCCAAAACAAATAGAACCGAATAAAAAAAACATCCCGAAGACTTAACTGCGGTAGGTCTCTCTAATAAAGCACTCTCCCAGTCAGACCAATCTAACCTTAATTCAAAAAAAGCTGAAGCCTCTCTGAGGAAAGAGAACCTCCAACTATGATACAGTATCTTTGAAAGGGGTGATTGCCCAATCATTGTCCAGCGCTAACCCAGTTCTGAAAATGCGAAAAAAGACTTTGCTCCGGATACTTGTAGCCGAATGCTTCAAGAACACATCTGGGGCTTAATTAATGACGACCGAAGCGGCAGCTTCGGCAAACTTAGAATTATCACGGAATCTCCCAAAGCGGCCAATATTCTTTTAGATGAAACCCCTAAGAAAAATTAAAGGCCTCATTAAATTGGTCCGCTTTCGTTTCGTTACATGCCAAGGCGTCATACGTGGCGTCTCTCACGAAATTTCTGAGAAGAAAATCACCCAGAACCTCTAGATTCTTGGCTTCCTGCAAGGCAAGACCTAGATTGTTGCAGATTTTCAGTTCGATTGAAAACCCAGCGATCCAGACACCCAAGAACCCAAAATAGTTACCTCTATTGTGATTACATTCGACGGAATCACCCTACCAGAAAGAACTTCTCTCTACATGGCTTTCTATTTTATCAACTCGACCCTATCTGCATTACTGAACTCGGTGGATTGTGGAACTTATAATCACGGGTCCTCTGAAAACGGAGGAAAAATTCAAAATATCCTAAATAAAGTCCTATACTGCGTAAACCTTCTTGCTAAATCCCTACCAGCTAATGATAGCTCAGCTTAATAGATTGAGAATTGTACAGTAGTATTGTCGGGAGGCCTTGAGTAAAAAAGGCTACCTATAAAGTATCCGTGACGATTTTGATATCCTATTTATGTCTGAAAGATTTCTAAAACTAAATTCTAAATAATATTTTCAAATCAAAGATTTCAACATTATCATAGCAGATAGGCTGTCTAACAGCCGCGGTGGCTTGGCTATCACCATAAGAGGGGGAATCATATTCTTAAGAGACACCTTTGTTCCCAGTCTTTACAATAAAGTCGAGACTCTTTCAGTCTCAGTAGAAACTTCCCAAAACTTCCTTAGGCGAACTGCTCATTGTTTCTTTATACAAAGTGCCCACCTCTGAGAATTTTATAACGTCAGGGGCCTGAACTAGACTGTTTGACTCTATTCAAAATATAAACCCCAGCTCCGTTTTTAGTTTCAGTGACTCAAATTGTTATAACTATCTTTGAGTAATTTCACAAAGTTGCAATAATAGACTAGAGCTCTGCTCTGCTCTAGACCAAACAGATTTTATTCTCCTAGAGGCAGAAAAACTTTGCTGCTGCACTAAACTTCATAGGCTCCTTCAATCGTCGACTTAACCTTGGTAACTCTCAGAACAACTATTTAGGTAGTGACCACTTCCCAGTGGTTTCAAGCGTGAGAGTCTAAACCCCAATCTCTCATTCTTTTTTCACAAATATTAAGCGAAGTGATTGCTCCAACTTTTATTCTCCCCTCTCTGATTCGATTTGCCTAAAGGAGTATTTTTAATTATCAAACCATAGATTGTAACACTAAATATTATAATCTTTCGTTAAAAGTGTGGACGAAAAAGGGCCTGCAGCATGCCCTTCTATAAAACCTCCCGAAATCACTAATCATCTCAGCTTTCGAAAGAAAAAATGCTCCCCGGCTCCATGGTAGGATGAATATTGTGACATGGCAGTTGAAGAAAAGAAGGAGGCCCTGGCTGCTTTCAGGAGAAGCAGAAATGAAATAAATTACATTAACCTTAATACAGTAGAACCAAAAACAAGGCGCACACTAAATACTGCTTGCAGAAGCTGTGAGCGCTTAGGTAGAACAATCCCAACCTCCAAAGTTTGGCGAGTTATTAAATCTTATAACAATAATTACACCGAAAAAGGAAATGCATCCTGCTCAGGAGACAAAGAAACAATTTAGAGCCTCCACACGTAAGCGGAGGAAATTTTTGCACCAACGGTCTTCTTCGATTAATTTCTTGTCAATATTACCTTTCAGAGGAATGCATTCCTAGAGGCCACTTTTACAATCTTCTAAGTTTATCATTGCCTTAACATCGCTCGAAACCAAATCTTCCCCAGATTTAGACTAAATTGATTACAATATCATATTACAGTTTTCTGAAGAAGCCCAGACAATTCTTCTTAAAATTGACAATTAAAGTTACCTATCTGGTTCTTTTCCGAGCTTTTAGAATTACTTTTATTTTTTTTGTTCCTAAATCAACGCCAAGAAAATTTCGTCTAATCTCTTTGCCTTAATGATTACTGAAGGTGACGGAAGAGCAAATTTACGAAAGACTTTCGTGGAATGTGGACGTTCCTTCGGGGTTTTCCAGTGGCGAGATTGTTGCTGGCCTATTAAATATCTTGCAAAGAAATTTCTTTTGAAATTAATGGTAAGCTAGTGTTCAATTTCACTTTCTATACTTATGCAATCAAATTAGGAAAATATTGAATATTTAAATGTTCTAAGAGGAACCTGGTCGGATGCAGATATGATCATCCTCAGAATGGTCTATGTTTCCCTCATTTAAACTAGTTTGAAATACGGATCCCATGTTTTTAACTTCGTGTCTCATTAATACTTTGAAAACATAGACAAAATTCGTAACAAAGCACTGAGATGAGCCACCAGTTGTAATGGCAGAATGATATGAACCTCCTTTCATAAAAATATTTTGCTTTATGGCCAAAAAATACGTCATTAGAATCATCTCAAACTTCAATTACCTGCTCCCAGATATTCTACTAACACTATGAGAACCTCCTACTTTCTGCTAACATTAACACAGCAATATGGAAATTAGTCCAAAAAAGTCTCTCTCCTGTAGAGCATTTTAGATTCTTGGTGGAAAGTAAGTTCCAGGACTACATCCATTTCTATGCAGATGGTTCAAAATCATTACCTTAATCAATAGCTGGTTGTACGCTGATATGCCGAAATGCTCAACTGACTCGAATGTGGAAACTATCAAACTTTGCCTCTATTTTCTCGATTGAAGACATAGTTGTACTCTATACACTAGATTACATTATTTTAACCTTTAACGGTCACACCTTCAGATACACCTCCAGATATTTTTGGCTGAAAAAAAATCATGAGTGATGCTGAAACAATACAACATAGAAAAAAAATATCTCCAAAGCCTCAGTTATAATTTCACTATTCGAAAAAAATACTTGAAAAAAAACGTAGACAATCGGAAAAAATCGGAAAGCCGGTGGTGACCGTCAAGGGTTAAATAGGTTTTCCAAATCAGTGATTTTCACAGTTTCTCTAAGTAAGAATTTCCTCAGATTCAGTGATAAACAAAGTTGTTACAGTTGAAGGGTCGGGGAACAAAAGGGCCTAACCCCGTTTTTCCAAATTTTTCAGGACGCCAGAAAAACGTTTGTATTTTGCGAGATCACCGAAAAAAATATATTGGACATTTGTGATCGATAATCTCCACTCTTGAACCTTGTTCTTTCAAATTTCATGCGAATCCGTCAAATAGTTTCCGATTTATGACACATCAAAGTTAAGCACGGGCCTAACCCAAGGGGGTACAGGCGAACAAAAGGGCCTAACCCCGAGCAGCAAGCATTCACTTGGCTTAGTGCCGCCTGACCTGCGGTGCAATTCTATGAATAAATACTAGCAAATACAATAATAATTTTTCAATAAATATGTTTGTTAAGTTGTGAACAATTAATTATTTATTGTCTAGTACATTTTTCTGAGCATGATCTGTTATATTGAGTGATACTTTATTTTCTTTAAATTATTATTGATTTTTCTATCGTTTATTGTTATTGCTGTTGAAAATAATAATGAATTTTGTGATTAAGGTTCGGATATTCGGTAAGCAATGAATTTGCGCTATTTTTATATTGTTAAAAATAATCGAATTGGACTGTATTTTTGGAATATATTTTTTTTAAAGATTATCATACTTATCTCAAGACACATCACGGTAAAAACAAAACTGAAAAAAAAATTGAATAAAATATGTTGAATTTTACCATCACTTTGTCATTAAGCTGTTTTTGTTATTTAGTGATATAGGTATATAAATCATGTACCCCAACAAAAATCATTCAGACACATTTATTTTTCCAATTACAGCCCATTTTTGTAATATTAACGATGCTCGACCGGAATGAATTGAATCATTCGACGGAGATCGTTTTTTTTCTCCACGGAAAGTTCTTTCGGTGTCACTTGCATCAAAAGAATCTTGTCAAAATCCGCGATAGTTTTTCCTGTAAAAGTAACAAAAAATGCACACGATTTTTACACGCTGGTTGAAAAATATTTTTTCAAAACAATGACGACAGTGACAAGAACAGGCACCATCTAAATTTTTTCGAGTGAAAGATTCACTCAATATGGGCGAAAATCCTGCAAATCTAGCTTTAGTGAAAATGTCACTCTAAATGAGTGAAAATCCACTCATTCCAGAGTAATATTTCACTCTTAAACATGTGTGGATTGCACTTATTTTTAAGCATGAAATATCACTCTAAACAAAGTGGAAGTTTAGTCATTTAGAACAAAATTTCCACTCGAGCTCGTTTTGCAGGATTTTTACTCGAATGCTGTTTTTTTTGTTGAAGTACACCTTTTCAAAAGTATTCAGTAACATTTTTGACCAAAAATATGAACATTTGAAAATGTTATCGTGATTTGTGTAAAAAATATTGATATTGATTAAGAGAAATTGATCCCAAAACTATTCTTTATTGATCAGAATTTTTTGGAATTTTCGGAATGATACCCGTTTTAATATTTATGTATTTCCACGATTTTTCGTAAAGATGCATCATCGTTAAAATTGTCCGATTAAGATTTTTTCACTGACATCGACAACGGGAGGATTTTTTCGCACGTACGAGTTTTCCCTTTGCCGCCACGTACTCGAAGCCCTGACGTCGCATTTCGCGACGCTCGGGCTTGCTTCTGCGGCATACTGCACCAATTTCTCACCTAGATAAAATATCAAAATGACCGTGAGACTTTACTCAACAAACGCCCGTTTGAAATTTTTTGAATTTCTATCACTAAAAAAAATTAGAAACAAAAAGACAAACAATGTTTACTTATCTTGCTCTCCTTGTCGATCAACACTTGCAACAGATGATGTAAAATCGATAATATCGACCGCGATTAGTTCCTCCAAAGCCTTTGACACATCCTAGTCACGCTAAATGGCACCACATACCTATACAGTGGCAATAAACCTAGACAAACCGAATGAAAAAATCGTTTTTCCATAAGGTGCAATGTGAGGTTAGGCCGTTTTGTTCGCTCGGCACCCCTTGGGTTAGGACCTTGACTGACTTTGATGAATTTTTAAAATATGAAAAAAAAAAAATTTCTTAATTTTTAGTTTACACCCTTGAAACGGCGTTTGTTTGAGGAGTCCAAAAATGTGTAAAAGTCATTTTCGAAAAATTTGTGGGTTAGGCCCTTTTGTTCCCCGACCCTTCAGTTATTTATTCAAGTACAGTGCCAACGCAGAATAACAAGAAGAAAAAATCATCATAATAACCACTTATACAAATGTAGTATTCCAAATCGGAATTTTCGACCAATTTTAAGTAAAACTATTATAGATTTATAAATAAAACGAGTTAAAAAACGCATGCAAATTCTCTATTAAATACAGCACGATAAATTTCTTGTACGAGGTTATAGATTAAATTTTGCGAATTTAAATAAACAGTACACAACAAAATTTTACAATAAAATACTCTACACGAGTAATGCACACAATGATGGAAAACAATTGAAAAAGCATTATCAAGCATTTAGTTTTGTCCCACTTGTGCAGCGTGTTAGAGCCTTAGAAACGAGCTTAAATTAATACTTGAACCTTGCAATTTAAGAAATAAATAACACAAATTATGGAAAATTAATTCAATTATTAAATTGTACCTTATGCTTTTCAAAATTCAACCATTTCAATGTTAATGGTGAAACAAAAAATTGCGAAATGCAACAATTAAAATCGTAGCGCTCAAATTTTAGAATTGAGCATTTTTAAATTTTATCAATTTACAATTAAATACATCGTTTAAACATTGAGAGTAATTCTTCACACTTTTTGGTATTAAAACCTTCCCGACCACTTCCATGTCTAGTGGTCATCCTGAAAAAAGGTATTGTGATTAATGATTACTTCTTTCTAGAAAATAACCCAAATGTGCGTAAATGTAGAGAAGCCAACACACATAAACACAATTTACTTACCTGCAATTGCGAGACTACTCGGCATATCCCGTGGGAAATACAAACAGATAGAGCGGCAATATGGGTAACACATTAACCTGCCATGCGGTCGCTGTACAATGCCATGTACGGGGTTATAACGTTATCCGATGATGAAGTTACGCGTGCCCGTAATGACCAGCCGAGTACTCCGAGCTCATTTATTTTACAGACTCTCGCATCGGGGGTGGTAACTAACCTTTTTTACTATTTATTTGATTTCTAAGCGAAGAAAAATTGTTCCGAGATGACGTACAAAGTTGAAATGAGAAAATTAAAACTTTCTATGATGATAATAAAGTCTGACCATTAACCATAAGAAAAAAAAAGAAAACTCTTTTTTATTGCATAGCGTCATACCAGTAGACACTTAATGAAATTGAAGTTTTGGTCTCTTCATTACGCCAGTGAGAACGGATATTTTATTGGTAATATTAAAACTGTAATTTTTTAAATGGAAGAGATTATGCCGCCCAGGCAACACAATTTTATTAGTCAAATGCTGCCGAATTTCTTGGCGAGGAATCTTGGTGGAGATCCCGGTGGGATCTACAGCGAGAATGTCTCCCAAGAGAATTCCACACAGGATCCTGGCGGGATCCTTGCGGGTAATCTTGCTAGCGTTAAAATACAAGTCCTCCCACACATTTTCCGCTATGGTAAATATTATGGAAATATTTAATGGAATATTTATTAATTAATTTTATTAAAAATTACCACGTTAGTAGGCCTATAGTTCCAGTAGTCTATAACTTTTGAAAACATCATTGTTTTACATAAACTATAATTTATTATTAGTTTATGCACATATATTTGCTTATTTAATTTTTGTTTTTAGAAAAAGGTGAAGTGTACATATACATTTAAATAAACATATCATATTATTAACAATGTAGACTGTTTAGAGCTTTATTTACATCAATGGAAATATAAACTAAAATTATGTACGATTATGTAATTATTCTTTTAATTTGTTTTAAAATTTGCCACTTTTAACATATAAGCGAAACTCTATACACATTTAAAATAAATTATTAAAAGTTATAATTAAACTCTGGCCCATTAAATTACACAAAAAAGTTAAAATGAAATTTGTGTAGGTGATATTAAATCAAACAGATAAATCAGATATCTCTAAGAAAATTGCAGATGTCAATTAAGGAAATTAAGTTAAAATTCAAAACTTAAAAATATATGAATCTCGTGATTCTATAATTTTGTATGCAGCAATGTGCTTTTAAATTTAAATTTGAATTTCAGGAATTCTTTTAATTTAGAACACTAATTAGTAAATAAAAATCTGCATAATAAATTGTGTAAACATTTTTTAAACATTGTTCATTCTTGAAAATAATAAAAATTATCATCAAACACTCTTAATTTCTGATACGTAAAGATTTTTCTCATAAGATAAATATGACAAATCGATAAATCAATTATTTTACTTTAATTTTATATAGAATTATAATTTGTGGCAGGAACGATTTCGAAAAATAATTTAATGAAAAAACTGTTCATAGTCATTATTTGGTTCTTAGTAGGTATAGGCATAGGGGGTTTTCAAGATTATACCGTACGAAAGTAGCCGCGCGTAAAAGTTAACAACTTCTGAGCGTTAGATTAAGTAGATAGGTTTTATGATCGAATCCCTGCGATACATGCGAAATTTTATTTGTGATATTTGTGTGAAATTCCGATATATTTACTGGTTAGGAATAAGTTGTAATATAATTGCGCAAACCTTATCGGTAATTTTTTTTTATTTTAAAAATTGTTAAAGACTCGCAAAAATACGCTTGCAAGAAAATTGCGGGAAAGGGGTGAGAGTGCCCGCTACAAGATAGCCCGCCGGGATCTTACTGCACATGATGCCACCTGCCCGTCCAAGTCTTGGACGTAAATCTTGCAAGCCTTCTTACAAAGATCCCGCCGGGATCCTGTAGGTTTGTGTTGACTGGGCGGTAAAGCAGGTACACCTCAAAGACTTCTTAAATTTCAAGAGCATATTCCCTGAGACTATTTTATTTATCGATTTATTGAAAATTGAGTTTTTGTAAAATTTAGGCAGAAATTACCTTTCCAGGCCAACAATTTTCAATTCTTATAACAAATTTTTATTTAGATTCATGATAGCGTGCGATGTTTCAAGGGCATCTTCGAGACAGGGACATAGGCATCGTCGTAACGTCAAGACGTCCTCAAATTTGTGTAACCTGTGGACAAATAAGGAACTTTTCTGCAACAGGTGTTGCAGAACTGATCTAGAACAAACAAATTACAGACGTTCTATAACATTTGTTCCAACTTTGTTCAAAAGCTGGGTCGTAACTGTTACGTCGAAGCTCTGGAACGCAGTTACAATTGTGTTCTACAAACAGCAAATTAAGAATTAAAATTAGGAACTGTTCCAGAAGAAAAGAAAGAAAAGAAGAAATAAACGTACATGCAACCGTAATGGCTAATGGTATGTAATTATTTATTTATTACATAAAAGATCTAGAACAGTTTGAAAATCAGACAAGTGAAACTTAAAATTATCAAATTTACTAAGAAATTAAATGATTTTCAGTTCGAAATTCGTAAGTGGCTGGAGTAAAATTTCATTGAAACCCGAAAACAGAAAAAAATACTGTCAATCTGCAACTTCAAATTTGAAAACACAGCACTGGGAAAATTACTTTCTGGATAAGGGAACATGAATAACTTTTTAAAATATTTTCAGCTCACAAAAAATCTTTATTGCCTCGTAGACAAATATCATAAACACAAAATTGAAATTACATTACGGTTAATAAATTTGATAAAAACAGATTTTTAAATATTGTTATGCAAAAACTACTTTTTGAAGCTAATTCACACAAATTTTATTTTAAATTAAAAAATAATACTTCAAATGTATAGATAGAGTTGACCAGGGCAACATTGTCGAGCTAACATTCATTACTCTGTATAACCAATTAACAAGACGTGGTATTGATGCGTTTTTTCACTTCGACATCCACTTCCATATCACATTTCCATATGCATTATTTTCTGATTTAATAAGACAGTTATTTAATAATTTAATTGCTTATATACTCTCTCCATCTTTTACGGACGAATCACTTCTTGTTTTTTCTAATTATCATATTCATTTTAAACTTGAAATAATCCATTCTTAAATGATCAAGCTTGACTCTATTTTTACGCCCTATGACGCAACGATAATTATAAATCACATATCATTATAAACTAAATTCCATTGTAAAAACCCAATTCCGCTCAATTTTGATTCGTTAAAGAAATAGAAGCTAAAAATGCAGAAATCTTGATCGCAAAAGCCAAAGAGATTGGCTTGGAAGTTAGCGAACCGAAGACAAAATATATGAGCGTCGTCAGGTCCGGACAAAGTAACCAAGACGGGGATCTAATGGCCGGAAATATGAAATTCGAAAGGGTTAACGAGTTTAAATACCTCGGGTCTATTATAACTAGCGAAAATAAGATTAAAACGGAAATCAATGCGCGGCTACACGCTGGCAATGGGTGCTATTATGCAGCAAACACGCTACTAAAATCGCGATCGCTATCTAGAAACATCAAAGTAAGAATTTACAAAACGATAATAATGCCGGTCGTCATGTACGGGTGTGAAACGTGGGCGCTGACGAAAGGAGAAGAGAATAGGTTTAGAGTTTTCGAGAATAAAGTACTTAGAAAAATCTATGGTCCAAAAAGGGACGAAGAGACCGGCGAGTGGAGAAAACTGCATAATGATGAGCTGCACGCTCTCTACGGGTCAGCAAATATTAATAGAGTAATGAAAGCGCGTAAATTAAGATGGGCGGGGCATGTAGCAAGAATGGGCAATGAAAGAACAGTGGCGCAAGTTTTAGGAGGGAGACCGACTGGTAAGAGACCCCTAGGCAGACCGAGAAACAGATGGGAGAAAAATGTAAGGGATGATCTAAAAGAACTAGGACATGATTACTTAAACTGGATGGAGAATGCACAAGACAGAGATGTGTGGCGGTCTCGGGTAGATGAGGCAATGAACTTTCGAGTTCGAACTGCTAATCTATAATAATAATAATAAAGAAATAGAATGTTATCTGGATAGCACAGATATCGCATGAGGCTACACCCCAATCCTTACCACTTACGAGCTCTTCAATTTCTCCTAATGAAGGAAAGTAAAAGCTGGACCCAAAATATATACTAATGTGTATCATCAATGAAAAGAACTACCCAGATAACAATCGTGCGACGCACGCTTCAAGCACGCGTGCGAGTCGCACGATGCGACCCATATCGCAAGCAAATGGCAAGCACATTCCGCGATAAAATGACGGAAAAATGCGTGCGTGCACAATGAGGCTCATTCAGCCATCACTCATATTTCGTCGTGGTCCTTGCTGAATAAATATAAGCAATATGTTAATAATATTTTTTATTCAGCAAATTCGGTTCAGTTGAATCAAATTAATATCGTATTTCAAATGATTTATGTATTTATCTTATTTCAAATGATATTTGTACCTGTATTGTACATGCGCAATTGTCAAACTTCACGGTTCACCGAACATCGTTGCCGACGTTGCCGTCAGTGAGGTTAAGTGAGCGTCATGTTGTAGTGTACACTCGTGCTTTTCCAGTAGTTAATTGTTATAAAATTTCAACGTACTCGATCATTGCGATATTATTCTTCGTATATTTGAGCCTTAATTAATGTTTGCGTGTCACGAATTGTGTTAAAGAAACTGGTAAGCAAAGAAAAATATAAATATATATTTTCGTTTAAATGGCAGGAAATTAAAAGTTGGGTTAAGTAAAATCTCACTTTTTCCACGTGTATATATGAAAAAACATAGAAAAGCATAAAATCATTTGCAGTTTTAGCATGCCCTTGTAGAAAGAAAGGATAGACACGATTGGGATCGTTTAAAACCCATCTTCGTAGAAGGGATGCACTTCATCGACACGCATGCGACTCGCACGACGTGCGACGCATATGTCACGCATATGCAGACACATCTGTTTGGTGAACTGCGTGACAGGCGTGATGATTTATTCGCACTCATGCCTGCACCGTGCGTGGCACCGTGTGCGCATATTGTTATCTGGGTAATTGGAGCGAATTGCAGGGAATTAACGTTTTTGAAATCGCCATGGTTCGATGAAACGAATTGAGACGCACTGGGATGAATTGAAATTGTGTGAGCTGAATGCATGTGAATTCATCTGAATGGGTATTCAAAGTCATTTCGAAAAAAAATAATTAAAAGTATATGCGCCCAGACTCGAACCAACGATCCCTCGTGTATCAGCTCAGAGCACCCAGACTGGACTACGGGATTATTTTTTAAACAGTTACAACGAATCCTGTATGCCCCGCACGTTGGTTCTCCTATTGCGAATTAAACAGAATAAATCAAGACTTAATGAAATTTGCAGTCACAAATTAAGGCGGATTCAAGTGTGGCATTCACTTCCCGGAATTAAGAAGAATTGGCCAATCTTGAACAGTATTCGCGCTGACGAATTCTAGCGAATTGAAGCCTACCTTAAAATCTAGTTAATTAAAATCAATTAATTCACACAGAAATTAATTCTTGCTGATGCATTAAAATTAACTAGATCCCCTAAAAAATATAAATTCACACACTACTCTAATTCGCGTTTGTCGCAAAACAAGATTCATGGAGGCTTCCAGCGTAATTTTCTCCTTTCGTCCCAATTAGTTTATTTTTACTTGGCACGCTCGGATAAAAAGACTGTTTGCCTCCTAGGTACACAATATAGTATTCCTGAACAAAATTAAATTGGTTTTCTTGAATGAAAGTTAGAAAAATTTTCTTGTTTCAATATTAATCAAATGTATTTTCAAACAGAGAAAAAAGGAATGAAAAAAATTACTAAAATAAAAAAAAACTTCACATTTTATCATTTTCCACACTTGTCAAATCCATAAGAGGAACCGGCGCGATAAATTGTCCCAGCATTTATAATTATTAAATTTCAACTGTTAAATCTCCCGAAGTAACAGTCGGAATAGGCAATTTACAGTCATAAATTGTTCAGGTATAGTTTGTTTCATCTGCGAACCAATGCTGTCCGCCCTTCTACTCAAATTCGCGGCGTCTCTCTGCTCCGAAATTGTATTAATAGAAATATAATATAAATATAATACGAACGCCAAGTGACACCAAGCCATCCAGTGTGACCGTTTTTTAGGCAATAAAACGAATATTCAAACAAGGTCTCAGCTTTTGCGGTATTGGTTGTTTTTGTTATTATTTTATGTGTCTGGGAGGCTGCCGCGGTTACACCCCCCGGAAGCGCGCGAGCTGAAGGTTGATTCACTTACTAGTGATACCAAATGAAGCCTGGGACAAATTTTCAGCTGTGCTCTTTTGGTCATCAAAAAAGGTCGCTGGCTCCCGGACTATCAAGAATTAGAGAACTTTGGGTCATTTAACTCTGACCACTCCTTTAATATGAGTGGGGGCAGGATTCAAATAGTCGCGCAATCGCCCGCCATCTTTTACTGTCGCCAATCTAACATCTATAACCTCTCCAGATCAATCATTGCGGAGATACCAAGAGCCTGAATAGACCTTCTTATCCTAGACGTCGCCAGTGCGCACGAGCCGGAATTTTACGTCATTTCCGGATTTTTCGAGCAATTTTTTTGTCGAAATGTATGGCAAATGTTGTCAATGAAAACAGCAGCGAAAATAATGGTGTAAATAGAAGAGAATGTATACGTAGAAAAAGCAGAAGTACATTTAGAAAAAAAAAGTGGCGAAAAAAGTACGAAAAGAGACTTGGTCCATTATTTACATCTATCGGCACCTGTCATCTTCGAAAAAATGATTTAAAATCAAGCAAAAATCACGGAAGATGATGTTCCAGGAGCAAAATTAGTGCAAAAATCAGTGGAAGAGCACAGTATTGGACAGCTTGAACAATGGCTGAAATGCAGGAAACAACCTTAAAGAGGGGAAAAACGTGATTTAGTGAAAAGGTTAGTTGAGGTTATGTTTAGCAGGTATTAATCTTTTCTTTCATTCATGAATATCTTTGCTAATAATTATTTACATATTAAATCAAGCATTATCATCGGGTTTTCAAACTTCATAAGTGCACGCAAAACTATTATATTTATGTATTTATAACCATTTTATATGGAATAAGGAAAATTTCCTAATCCTTCTTAGGGATCGTCCATATATTACGTAAGACGATTTTCTTTTGTTTATATCGTTGTGTCCTTTTCAACTTCACAGCAATTTTATTCTCGTCTTCATTTAAACAAAAGAAAAACGTCTTACGTAATATATGCACGATCCCTTATACACTAATAAAAAATTAGGACCCAAGGTTGAAACTCGTCAGATTTTAATTGAACTTTTCTATATATCTAGGTAGAGCCTCGCGAGCCAGACACGCAAAGAATGAACAGGAGAGGGACTAAGAGGAATACCTAGAAGATGAAACTCCGAATTCAAACCAGACCTGGAGGGTTGTGTTAAAAACCGTCGATACCGTTCGTGTGAAAGCCCAGATGGTCGATGACAGCCTCGTGGAATTTGGAGGGGAGGCAATCACATAATTTTTCAACTGAGGAAAAGGAAGTTCTGGAGACAATGGCCTCTTCAATAAGGATGCCAACAAGGACGATGACTCTCTCGCTACGAGAGGAGCCGTATCGGGCAAAACGGAAGAGGCGAGGCAGCACATCAATGTGGAAGGCATCATGACACAGGAGAAAGCATAAGCTTGCTAGAGATCGCAGGACCTTGTAGCTGCCGGGAGGGCTTGAGGGTTTCTTAGGACTATAGATCTGGAATATGTGAACCAGAGAGACTGCATCGTGAGCTGTAGCTGCTCTAGAGAACTGTCGGACTGCAGTCTGTGGGACCTAAACTATAGAGCGATCCTTCCAGGGGGTAGTAGCAAAGCCTCCTGAAATATCGGGGGCGCGAGTTCTCATGCTCCCAAGCCACAGTGTAATCGCCGTGTCAAGAGCGGAATGGCACACCCTGGCGCGCCCCCATCAGTTGAGGTGGACAAGTCGGAGTCACAAAGGAGGAGTCTTAACGGAGAATTCGGGACACCCGATCGAATCCTATACTGTGTAGGCCCGTCCCCTGCAAGCGGGGCTCTGCATGGTGTGTTCTTTATTTCCCTACCTTCTCGTGGGACCAAATGGGTGGCACATAAAAATCTAATAAAAAGAATGAGGGCTCCGATCCGAGACCCTTCTTTAACACACCGACAAAGACCGACGGTTCCTTAGGGGTCAGCCCACCAGGAGCAATGCAGACTTCCGACACCGATGACAACAATCTTGTCCCCACGGTGGAAGAACAGCTAACAGGGCTCTCCGTAAGGAAGAGGAACCATAGCGGTGCAAAGAGAAGGAGAGCCCGCTTAGCGCGGCTTGCGAACAGCAGCCAAGGCATCCCACAGGGGGCCATAGCTGCGGAAACATCCGGAGCAACTCCTGAGACTTGTTCTACAGGCAAGAGGAGGAAGGACATTAAAGACACTCCCTCGAATAGTTAGTCGAAACGGCAAAAGGCAGATGGCTAAAAACACCATGGTGAACAAGGCCCTCAAGCTGGAGTGTCTTTTACCGGGACAAAGTTTTGGGTAAATAGATCAAAGCCCTGTCGCTGAGGCGCTACATTCGCCACACACACAAAATTTTCTCATAGATTATAAATCACTAAAACTAATTATTAAATATATTTTCAATTGTGTGGAGTGCAGTAAGCGAATTTTTTAAGCACACATTAATTTTATAGAAACTGAAT
>CAKNYM010038774.1:0-25533 GCA_932195095.1 Andricus curvator | reverse complement strand
AGATAAGAAATAACCTTGAACCTGTTGTTACTTGAATTTAGCTGGCACAATTGCGCAATATTATCTGTGACGTCATCATCAAGGAATGTTCTAGAACGGTCTCGATGTCAACCTCACACAGACACACGCACACAGGCTTACCTCACACAGACACGCACTAATACTAATTGGTCCAGAAACCCCCTTACTTATCTACTCATGCTCGAACGCAAACGCAAATGCGTAGATGCGTTCCACTGTTCTAACATAAGATGGAGCTATACTCAGTCCTATGTAAGCGCATGGAACGCATCTACGCATTTGCGTTCGAGCATGCATGGGCCTTAAGGAACGTTATTTCGACTGACTAAGTACGTTTTTGAGCCGTTCTAATGAAGTTCTTTAACGTTTGTGCCCACTGGTGTCTTTTAAACTATCTTCAATTATTCTAAAATATTGTGAAAAACTTTCAAAATTACAAAAGTTGCCCTTCCATATTTCTACAAATCTTCCACATCTGTTTCGACATTTTTAGAATACATTTTAAATCTTTTTGAATTTTATTTGACTATTAATTAGTCAAAATAAAAAATTATTTCAAATTTTCAGAGGAATCTTAAGAAAATATTTGTATTCTCTTGAAACCTTTCAAAATTCTTAGCAAGCTTTTAAAGTTTTTTTCGAAATGTTCAAAAATCTACATTTGATTAAAAATTTTGTTTCATTCGCTTCAAATAATAAATAATCTTTAAATATTTTTAAAACGTGAAAACATTCTGAATATCTTTTGAAATAATTCAAATTTTTCCTGAATTTTAGAAAAATCTGAAAAATTAAAAGCATTACCTTAAAATCTTCCAGATTCTATTTGTGACAAGTTTGTGAATGCTTTTAAATATTTTTAATCTTTTTAAATCTTTTTAAAACTTTTTAAATATTTTTAAATCTTTTTCAATATTCTCATCAAATTAATTAAAAAAAGAATCATTTTAAATTTTTCTAGGAAATTAAAAAATATGTTTTCTTCTCTTGAAATCTTTCAAAGCACATGAAAAGATTCTAAATGTTTTGTTCACCATCATTAAAAATTATACCTTTTGTTTAAAATTCCTGCAAGTCTATTAAACTAACTCGAATTTTTCTAAAAAATTTGGAAAAACTTTCAAAATTACAAAAATTGCCTTTAAATCGTCCACATTTTTTTCGACATTTTTAGAAATCTCTTTCGCCTTTTTGAATTTTCCTTAACAATTAATTAGTCAAAATAAAAAATCAATTTAAATTTTCCCACTTTTTTTGAAATGTTAAAAAATCTATATTTAATTAAATTTTTTTTTTCATTCTCTTCAAATTATAAATAATCTTTAAATTTTTTCAAAACGTCGAAACAATCTAAATATCTTTAAAAATATTTCGAATTTCTCCTGAAATTAAAAAAAAAGTCTGAAAAATTAAAAACAGTACCTTAAAATCTTCCAGATTATTTGTATGGCAAGTTTGTAAATCTTTTGAAATGTTTAAAAAAAAATTCCAAATTAATTAAAAAAAAAAAGAATTATTGTTTATTTTTCTAGGAAATTAAAGAAAATGTTACAATTTTCCTCAAACCTTTCAAAACGCTTGAACAGCTTCTAAAAGTTTGGTTCGCTATCTTCAAAAACGTACTTTTTGTTTAAATTTTATTGAAAAGTTCGAGGAAAAGTTTTTCAGTTTTCAATTATTCTTCATTTTAAAACGTCTAAATAACTCTTGAAGTTACACCAATTATAAGATAAATAAATAAGCTAATTTAAAAATATTTTTTGAAGACCACACGGCCAGCGTTACTCTCTCTTCTATTGTGAACGAGTAAAATTCAATCTGGTCGTTTTGTCTCGGATATCCGATACGATACCGATACGAGACGGCACTTTTCGATATTTTTCCGATACGACACGAAACCGAGCGATACAAATCCGAGACTGGAAGGTGAGTATAGTAATGCACCGAAAAAATAATTTTTGGAACCAAGAAAATGCATTTAGTACAGCTTACTTTCAAGAATTGGAAACAAGGTTGCAGCCCCGGGAGACCAGCGGTATAGCGGGGTGCCTACCTAACAGTGGTAGATCTCAAAAACTTAACAAACCGTCCATTTCGGTGACTTCTATGGGCCGGGATCGCTCGTCCACTTGATATTTAGTAATTTAAGATGTCTACCATGGCGATGGGTTGCGCAAGCGGGTTGCCTACCTTTCAGGGGCACAAACAGGAAATACCGGAATCAGTGTTTCTATCAAAATTTCTTGCACAACTGATATATCTGCTGGGTGCCGTATGGTCTTCCCTGTCCGAACGCTCGGAGCGGTGGCAGAACGGTGAAAGAGCCCAAATAACACGGGCTTCCTGCATTCCTGGGTCGAGATCCCTGCCGGACCAACATCCAGTTTTAGAATCGAGACGAGAATGACCTACAGCCCTATAGGTACCATGAAACAGCCCTCCGTTTGGTTGGTGGTCTACGAACGCATATTCATTAAGTTTCTCATTTAATGTGGCCACCCCCCTAAGCCATGGGTGTAGAGTGCCCGTACCCGTGGCACTTTGGCATCTGGGGTACGAAGGTGTCATAACGGCCTCTCGGGGACACCGGACGACCTCCCCGATTAATCAGTCTTACCCTTGCACGCCGGGCTCTACAGGGGAGGACCTTTTATTTCCCTAGCTGCTCGTGGGATCAACATGAATCATGCAAAACAAAACCAAAACTTGAAGCAAGAAAGATTGGAGGTGGCGGAGGAGGAAGAGGGGTTGGGCCTGAATGGGTCTAACATAACCCCTTTCTCCCACTCTGTCTCTCCAGCAATCCAAACTCAAGCGGCGGCTGTGCTCCCAGCTCTTTCGGGAGCTGAGTGATTGACTGTCTCTTTAAATGAGGCTATTGAGACGGGAGCGGCTAATGCCCCCCCCCCCAAAGAAAAGCATCAATTTTTCTCTGAAAAGGAAACTCAGGAGGTAAGCGCAGCAAGTTAGAAGAGCGGCTGTGGTGGCTGGAGCATCGGCAATCAGCATTGAGGACCAGGAAAGAGCGAAGGGCTCAGAGGGCTCCCAAGCAGCCGGCAAACAGGGAGTCATCGGGGGCTGGACCGTCAGCTGCCCAGAGGACTAACCTCCTGACGGTAGTGGTGGCGGATACGAGCTACCCAGACTCGTTGCTCACTGCGGAGCAGTTTGAGCTCTTCAGGAACGATAGTAAGGGCCGCGGCGTGGGTCCCAGGTAGGCTGGAAGACCCTACTGCGATCCTTCGACGCACCAGGGGAAGTGCGTATACTGGTGTAATACTGCAAACTAAGGGGTCGTCCTCTTCGTTTGGGGTGCGATGCTAACTCCCACCATACTTTGTGAGGTAGCATGGATACCAACTCAAGAGGTAATGATCTATTGAAATATTTAATTACTACTGATTTCGATGTTCTCAATACAGGGAATACCTCGACGTTTCATATCTCGCTCATGGAAGGCGTCATTGACATCACCCTCTGTACTGGTAGTTTTAGAGACAATGTTAAGAAGTGGAGAGTCTCAGACAAACCCACTCTCTCAGATCACTCACAGATAGAGTTCGAGTTGGAATCCACCGTACCCACTGAACTAAATAGTGCACTCTCGGAGGTGCCTAGGTCAATTAGAGACGTGGACACCCTAGAGACGACAGCCAATATTTTCACGAATACCATAAAATCTACTTATGAAAGGAACTGTCGACCCACAAGAGTCGGAAAGGCTGGGGAAATACACTGGTGGAATGGAAAACTCGAATAGCTTCGCAGGGAAACCAGAGAGGGGCTTAGACGTGCAAGTACTGGCAAAACATATAAACTATGGACCTCATTTACGATGATGAGGGATGAAAACAGGGGCACAAACAAGCAAGAAAGCTGGGCAAACTCTAGCACATAGATCAAGAAAGCGGGAGAGGCGGCTATACTGGACAACCTGCTCTCTCGAAATCCGGATGACACCTCTGAGGCAACCAAAGCCGCCTGTGGCTCAACTGAGCCCGAAACGGCGGCTAGCCCACGAGATTGTTACCCCCTCCAAGGTCAGGTGGGCCCTGAAATCTTTCAGACCTTACAAGTCTTCTGGTCCGGATGGTATATACCCGGTCTTCTTACAGTAGCCTGGAGAGACCATCATAGGTCTGCTCGTGAGACTTGCTAGGGCTAGTCTGACACTGGGATGTGCCCCAACGTCATGGAGAGGTACGCGAGTAGTCTTCATTTGGAAAGCAAGCAGGATCAGTTATACTTCACCCAAGGATTTCCGTACCATCAGCCTCACATCTTTGCTACTAAAAACAGTACAAAGACTTGTGGATAGATATATCAGCGACAAGGTCTTATCAAGTAGGCCACTTCACAAGGAGCAACAGGCTTAAAGGGCTGGTCACTCGACAGTAACGGCCCTAAGCGGAGCAGGAAACCTAATCGAAGGACAACAGAGGCAGAAAGGCTTCGCGATTGGAACCTTTGTGGATATTGAAGGAGCCTTTAACTATACCTCTAGAGAGGTGATTAGAGCGGCCATGATTGCACATGGTATGCCAACTGCATTCGTAGAATGGACCTGTCACATGTTGGGCAAAAGGAACCTAACGACTCGGGTTGTCCGCAGGGAGTCGTTTCATTGCCCCTGCTGTGGTGCTTGGTAGTGAATGAACTGCTTCATCTACGCACGAGTCAGGGCTACCACGTTATAGGCTACGCGGATGATACACTAGTCATCGTGCGCGGCCGGTATCTGGATCCGCTCTTCGGGGTAATGCATTGGGGATATTGAATTCCTGGTGCAAGAAGACTGGATTGACGGTGAATCCGAGGAAGACGGACGCGATTGTATTCACTTTACCGTACAAGTGGGGAACCACGAGTGCACTGAAATTGGGAATCAAAGAATGAGTTAAATATTTAGGAGTCATCCTATATAAGAAGATGTTATGGAACGAACACCTGGAAAACAAGTGTGCAAAAAGCTAGTAGCGACCCAATGGCTCTGTAGGGGAACCATAGGGAAAAGCTGGGGCGAACTGTCCACTGTGAAGTCTTGACTGAAAAGAATCAGAGGACTGGTTCTAAGAGGCGTCACTGGTGCCTTAAAGTCGACACCCGCGGTGGTATTGAGATGACTAACAGAGTTAGAGCTCCTCCATCTCACCATCAAGGCCAGGGCTGCGAAGGCAGCCGGGGGATTAAATATGGTAAACGGTGCGGCGGAAGGATCTCGACGGAACTGATGATCCCAACCGATATCGCGAGCAACGATATCGGTTGGGATTTTAAAGTGGATTTTAACGTGTTTGGCGCCATAATAATAATTAGTCGATCACTTTAAGAACACCTAACTTAATTCAGTACCTTTGTGAATTCCTGATTCTACTACCGGCGCGAAAATTATAGGCATCTGCCTTTGAAGCTTAACAACTAAGCCAAAAAAATGCTAGAGTAATAAGTAAATAGTCGTTTGCAAGCTGCAAGTGTTTCACGTAAATGAGCCCGAAGACAACTGAAAATTCAACTTTTTCATTTTTGCTTGAAAATTGACATTTTTTAGTTCTATCTATTAGAAATCTATATATGTTTCATCTATATATTTTATATATGTCGTCTATATATTATATATCCATATATTCCGTTAAAAATGCATATATTAAAAAAAAATTGAACTATTTGGTGGGAAATTGAACTATTTTGTTGAAACTGAACTGTTTTGTTGAAAATGAGTTTTTTTCAAATTAATTTCTTCAGGTGAAAATTCAACGGTTCCATTTTTACTTGAGCGTTGATCTTTTCTACTTAAAGATTTAACAGCTTGCCCAAAAACTGACACTTTTTAGTTAAAAATCCACCTAGTTGGTTAAAAATGTATATATATTGTAGAAAATTTAACTCTTTGGTGTAAAATGTAAATATGTACTTTGTTGAAAATTCTTTTTATCTACAAGCCTAACGACCACTTCCATTTACTATATACACAATTTTATTTCACGAATGAAAGAGATACGGCACTGGTCGGAGGAGGCGTCAAATGTCTGGGCAAGAGTTCAGAAGCACGAGTCGAAGAAAGGCACGAGCGGTCGGAAGCAAAAAAAAAGGATCCCCGCTGCTTTCTGACACTTGTTTTCCAACAAAAAAAATGTCTACGAATATCGCGATTTCCACCAAAAATAAAACAATCACATTAATCCGGGAGATTGTAAATAATTACATAGCCTATCCGTTACAGTTTGCAGTTCGAATCGCTTTAATATCTTTATTAGAACCGAAGATAGTATAGTCGTACATTTTTGTAATTTTAAGCAACAATTTTTATTATTTCTCAGATTTGTCAACTGCAATTTGTTCACAAAGCTTTTCCTCCTATTCATGAATTTTTTCAAATTTTCCCCATTGCCCCTTGTATAAGAAAGAATGCTCTAAACTTGACTCTTCTTAAATGTGCCCAAAATTCCTTACTTTTTTTCACATTTTTCAGTCTGCAAAGCACAAAACATTTTTTACATTAACGTCTTCGAGCTCATTTACGTGGAACACTTGCAGCTTTCAAATGACTATTTCCTTATTACTCTAGCATTTTTTTTTGGCTGAGCTGTTAAGCTTCAAAGGCAGATGCCTATAATTTTTGCGCCGATAGGGTTCATTATTTCAAAGCGACCGAAATTTGAGTACGAATAGCTGAATTTTTGTGTAGACATACCCATATTCGTACCGAAATTTCAGTGCACGTAGACACTTCCTGTTTTTCAAGAAAAAATTATAAGCTCCATCTTTCTGATAAATTGTAAATGTTCCGAAAAATGTACATTTGATGTCATTCTTAATTATTTTAAAATAGTCTGAAACACCTGAAAAGCAAAACGTTACACGAAAGTTTAAAAACATTTGTTATTAAAAAAATTTTCGCAGTACGAGATAAAATTTCTAAGTTTGTCGATTCAAATTTTAAATGCTCATTAAAAATTACATTTCATGTCATTATCAAAAGTTGTAAAATGGCCTAAATCGCGAAAAAAAAAAAATATTACATGAAGAAAAATTAGTCAAAGTGGGTGCAAAAAGAAATTTCGAAAAAAAGTTTGAAAAAAATTGTTTAAAAAAGAAATTTTAGAAAAAAAATTGTTTGAAGATAAATTTTTGAAAAATAATTTGTTGAAAAAAATTAAAACAAAAATTTGTTAAAAAAAAAATTGTTGAAAAGTTGTTGAAAAAAAATTAAAGGGTTTCAGCTCGGGGCTACGAAACCCTAAAAATTGTAATCGGTTTAAATCATTCATTTAAAAATTATTTCATTTATATTCCCGTTAGCAGTTCATTTATTTAACGTCCACATGATGTCGCATAATAATAATGTGAGGATGGGTTTTTCATTGACTTTCAATTCTGTAGGTATAGAGTAATGGGTAAGACTCCCGACTGCTAGGCGATAGATTCAGGTATAGATGTAGATTCGAAACCTCTTAGCGTTAGAAATTTTATTTGTAATATAATGTTTAAAAATGTAATATATGTATTCATTCTAAGCAGGACCATTAACATTTATAGTAAAAATACTCGCAATCAATTATTATTTATTTTTTGATACCTATTTTGTGTATTTCCACCTGTGTAGTACGAACCTTCACGAACACATTGGCCCAATCTTGGGTCCCCATCTCGGGCCGATGGTCGGCAAAAAACGTCGGCCCAGCGTGATCATTTCGCTAGTTGGGCCAACTACGGTAACAAGGTTGGTTCATTGCTTCCATACACTGTCGGTCCCGTATTGAAAATCAAAGTTGTCCCTGCATTGTAGCCCAAGGCTATACCGATCTCGTTAAACACACTGGCCCAATCTTGGGTCCTCATGTCGGGTCGATGGTCGGCAAAAATCTCGGCCCAGCGTGATCATTTCACTAGCTGGGCCGATCTTCGGCTGACAAAGTTGAACTGAGTTTTACAAAGTCGGGCCGACTTTGGGCCGACTGGAAATTCGCACATGGGCGGCGCGCTCAAACTGGCGAGCCGCGCGCACAGCGCGCGATGAGAATGTGCCCGCGCAGCGGGCAGATTTTTTTTCCATAACATCGAACGTTGCAATTAGTTTTTATGTTATATCTCACAAATTTGAACAAATTATTTACAAAATTTTAGTTTAAATGAAGAAAAAACATATGTTTTTATGTAAAATCATCCCTTGGTCAAAAAATAATTTTCCGTACAAATTTATATTTTTCCATTATTTAAACAAAAATTGTTTAAACAATGTGTTTAATTTGTTATGCAAAGTCAGTCTTGCAGCAAGTTGTCTAATTCGCAGCCCTCACTCAAATTCTTTTTACGCGGCCATGCAGTTTTCAGCTGTAGCACAACGCCAAGATTTTTTACCGTGTTTTCAGCGCTAATGATTAGTCGATGGGATTGAGCGGTTAGGAATGAGTTGCGTTATTCTCGTGTCTAGAGTAGTTCTAGGTAGTTCTAGGTAGTTCTAATCCCCGCAACGTGCGTCCAATTTTTTAGAGCGTAAAAAGCGAGCGATTAATATAAGTAGTAATTGTGTGTTTTATATTATATTTAAATAAATATATAAGTTAAAGATAATAATATTATAAATATATAAGAGAATTTTTGATTTTTTTAGTAGCATAAATGGCTAGCTTGACAGTCTATGGACCCTTCCTTGACTGTCTTCGAGAATTTAATATTGGATATATATAATACTCGGTCAATGAAAATTTCCGGCACTTTTTTTCCGTGTATGTATTTATAAATGCAACGTCTAATAGACCTTTTCCTCTTGAATATCGAAGAACTTCACGCGTAGAGAATTTAACATGGATATGCTCTACTTTTCGAGTAACTCTCACATGCATATGTTCTACTATTCTAGGGTCCCTAAAGTCTGAATTATTCCAGATGAAAAGGCCTATGGTGGAAAAATTCGGTTAATTAAGGTAATTGTTCATATTTGATGATGAAAAGTAGGGTAACTTAACGCACGGGCACTTTTTAGGAAGACTCAATAATTAAGCGCTTTAATTTGTGAAGATTCAATTCTTACTATTAATAAGGCAACATCAAGATATTGATCTACGTGTTACATATTTTAACAACCCATTACATCGATTATAATTTTTCTCCTTCCTTCCGTTATACTATATTTGTAGATATGTATGCTTGTTAGTCCCGTTTTACTCAAGCAAAATTTGCACGCTTTACATTGGAGCGGTGCAAGTGTCAGGGTGGCGGGCTAGGATGACCATGGATTGCACAGTGCAAGGGGACGCGAAATGAATACTCAACACCGCATCAGGCAACTCCAGGGAGAAAAAAAATACTTCCTGCACTTGAATTGGTTCGACGCTAACTGCCATTAAGTGCATGCCCCGGGTGTGGTGAGACATCGCTGAAAAAATTGCGCTCAAAACAAGGAGGCCAGGCAGAAATAATAAGTTTAAAAGCCATTATTCAAATCTCGAGCCTTGAAAAACAACAACTTAAAATGTCAGGTAATTTGTATCAAGAAAAAATTACTTCATTTAATTGCTGCCCTTTTTAGCTCGCTCATTATCGATGTCTTGATCATTCTCTAATATTTATGTACCTACCTAGATTTTTTTGTTAAATTTAATTTATGTGAATTAACTTTATCAAACTTTCTCTATTTTCTTCATTTGTCCTTCTTCTAAACCACTTTCTTTATTTGCATAGTTATTATTTGCATCACTCCTTGGTTCTCCTCTTCTTCTAAATTCCCATTATTGCCCGGCTATTCTACCGATTACCCTTACATTTAATTATATAAAAACGAAAGTTTCCATAGCTTTTTTATTTATTTGCATTTCCCTCCTACAAATCTTGTTAATTTTCCGTTCTATCTTCTTATACCCCCCGGCTTTTTCCACAATAACAATTTGTTTTGAACTTTGGAAAATCATAAAGAACATGAAAACGGACATCTGCAAACTGTTTTCTTCTTGTTTAGCCGGGGAAACTGATATGGCTCATACGATAAGAGTATTCCCATATGAGTTTTAACTGTGACCAATTAAAAAGAAAAACTAAGGAAAAAATGTCCCTTTAAACAAAAGGAATGATCGAACTTGATGCTAGCTCATGATACTCGCGATTAATCTTCTCATTTATCTGGCCTTCTCCTTTTTTTCTCTTATCTTTGAGATGGGTAGCTGCTCGATAATTACACACTCAGTACTAGCTTGTACATAACTTCTCTTCTTTTCTGAGCAGAAACAGTAGCCAATTCCGACAACTGATTATTTGCAGGACGTGCATGATTTGTTGATTAAATATTATTAATTCTATTTCCACTTGATAGATTCCGTTTTTTTTTAATCCACCAAATAACTTTGAACTATTATTTATTTCCTCTTGATTATCCAGTAACAACATTTAATTATTTGACATCTGGAAAAAATTCATGCAAGTTCTCAACAATTATTGCTTATATTTATAGCAGAAATCAGGTGGGGGATTGCTCACTCTGCGAAGTGAGAGATTCTGACATATTCCGTCTGAAAAATGCGCCCTCTTGGTAGATGGACCTTTCAATGACTTCACAGGTCTATGTGATGTAGATGCATTGGTGACATTTCAACAACTTTCGATACTTCACAAGTTTTTTTATTTAATGGCTTTGGTGCCGGTAAATAATGCTGAAGATTTAGATTTTTTTTTCGAAAAAACTTTTCTTTAAACAAATGAAAACTGTTAAAAAATGTATATGTATTATGTAAGTGGTAAAACTATATGACATACCATATTTCGGTGGAGTTTGTAGAAAAATCGGTAAAAGCTACATTTTTCTGCCTTATTCCAGTCAAACGTTCATTTAAGCAATGAACAATTGTTTAAACAATATATATATATATATATATATATATATATATATATTGATTTTTTATACTGCATAGTTATTTCATTTTTTATGGAGACCTAAAAATGAAAAAAAAAATCTAGAACCTCTGAAAATTATAAATAATTTTTTTCAGCATGGAAAAACTTTCTTATGTTCAAAATGTAATTCCAAAATAGTTGAAAAGATCAGATCGTTAAAAATGACAAGCGCGAGTAACAATCTTCTCAATTTTTTTGAAAGTACACTTTGAACATAAGAAAGTTTTTCTGAGCTGAAAAAAAATATTTATAATTTTTAGAGCTTAGAGATTTTTTTTACATTTTTAGGTCTCACTAAAAAATTTAATTTAATTGAACAATTTTTTTATTTCATTTTGGCTCCACCCAACCGCAAGATATTAATCGATTTATTTCAAATGTTATACACGTTATCAGGGACCCAAAAGGAAACTTTTCAATGCTAAGGCGTTTTCAATTTATCACATTTGTTTCATTTGATCCCAGGCGCGGATCCAGAGAAGGGCTTTGGGAGGGGCCATCCAATAATTCCCCTTCCCCCTCCATCCTCAAGGGGGTGGTTGGTAATAATTTTAAAGTTATTTCTTCGCTTTGAATTTTTATTATAAACTATGTAATTATGTTAATCATGAATTTTATTGACTTAATTAACAAATGTTCAAATAGAAATTATGTTTTTATATTTACAAGCAGCGTCTTGTATGCCATGGTATAATCATTAATCATCAAGTATGAAATATTCATAAGATTTTTGAAGTCTAGCTTAAACTAGAAAAAGATTACTTTTCAACAACAAAATTTGGGCGTCTATTTCCACTCTTTGCAATATTCAGATTCCCGGTTCAAATCAGGGCTGTGGCAGATTTTTTCTTGTTCTTAAACAATTATTTGTCTGAAGTATTCGTTTTAACGAATCAAAATTGGTATTAATTGTAAATGCACGATATTACTTTCAATACCCTAAATTGAAGAATGAATCAACACATTTATTCAAAATTATATCATTTTAGGCAAATTTAAGTTAGAAACATTACAAATTGAAAGTTCACAATTTTTTTTAATTGAACACTTTTCAAATTAGAAGTTGAGTTATTTCAATTTCAAGTCGTTGCAAATGAATAATTGTTCAATTTTTATTTATACATCAAAATTTGTTTTGAAATATTTTGAAACATTCTCTTGAAACTATATTTTTTCATTAAAAAAACCCTTTTAGTTTCCCCAGGAACATCTTATTTTACATCTTTTGGAATCTTTACAAATTTTATATTATTTTTGAAAAATGTTCAAAAATTCTGAATATCTTTTTAAATTATTCGATTTTTTCCTAAAACTTTTAATAAATCCTGCGAAATTAAAAAAATTGCCTTAAAATCTTCCAGAATATTATTTTTACAGTTTTGGAAACCTTTTAAAATCGTTTTAAAAATTCTCTTGAAATTAATTTTTCAAAAAATGAAATCATTTTCAATTTTTCAAGGAATTTTAATCAATTTTTTTATTATTTTGAATCTTCTTAAAATGCTTCAAAATTTTTGTTTGAAATCTTCAAAAATCTACATTTTGTTTTACATTTTTTTAACACCTTATCAAGTTTTAAATTATTTTTGAATTTGTCCAAAGCTTCTAAATATCTTTTAAACTTATACCAATTTTTTCCAAATTTATAACTGTTTAATTTTTATTTATTCGTCAAAATTTTCTTTTATTTTGAAATATTCTTAAATATTCTATTAAAATTAATTAAAAAAAAATCATTTAAAATTTTCCCAGGAATCTTAAGACAATTCTTATATTATCTTAGAACCTTTCAAAATCCTTAAGAGCTTCAAAATTTTATTTAAAAACTTCTACATATCTCCTTAACGTACTCGAATTTTTGCTAAATGAATACATTTTTATCTGTATTCACACATGAAAATTCAACATTTTCACTGAGAAATAAAATTTGTTTGAATTAGAACAATTAAAATTGATATTGTAATGTTCAAATCTTAAGTTTAGCTCTCCGAAATTTTAACGATTCAACGCTTTATGTTTCAAACAATTCAGTTTCAAATTGTTTAGTTGTAAATATTTAATTTTTCATTTCTAATGAACAGTCAAACAGTGCTGACTATTAATAAATTGTTCTTTTTCTTGGTTAAAAATTTTCAAATTGAATTCGTTAAAAATGGTATATTTTAGACTGAAACAACAGATAGTTTATAAAGTTTGAATCGGAAGTTTACATTTGATTAGTAACTACTACGGCTTTGGAATTGAAACAGTTCAATTTTTAACGTAAAAATCTGTAAATTTTTTTATTTTAACAGATTCAGAATCGCCCTATAAAATCAATCAATTAGCCCAATTTTTAAAATCAATCATTAAAAAACTGCATTTTAAAATTCTTTTAATTGAAAATGTACCCTTAAAAATGAAAATATAAAATGGAAAATTTCGATAGTCAAAGATTTTAGAATTACACATTGTAAACTGAATGATTTCATCATTGAAAAACTTAAAATTTTAACTTAGCATTAAAAAAAAAGTTGAAATCAAACTTATTTTAAATTGCATAATATATCTTGTGATATGAAGCTTGTGATATTTCAAGTGATTGGATAGATTTTTCTTCTAAAAACTTGTAAAAATCCCGGTCACAAAATAAATTCACTGTCATTTCCCGGTCTCAAAAAATTCCCGGTCATTTCCCGGTTTCCCGGTCCAGCGGCCACCCTGAATTAGGATGTTTCAGAATGTAATAATGCTTCTTCAATGATAATACGTATTTCGTGCTTGGTGGCTTAACAATTTTTCTTCAAAAAAACAATAAAAATAATATATAGTTCAATAATTCTAACATTGATGACTTTTAATTAAATTTCTATTCAATACAGTAAACGCACTTTAATGTTTTTAAAAATATTGATAAATTCCAAAATAGTAAGCTTTCTCCGAAGTTTTTTGCTTCTTTTTAAAAGTCCCATGGAGGACATGGTATGGTAGATGAGTAGAATAGTGGAATAGTTTTGACCAAGGGGCCATCCATATACCACGTGGACAGTTTAGGGGGGGAGGAGAGTATGGCAAAATTGTCGGGCTAGAATCCACGTGGACACACATGAAAAACTAATAATATTTTCACGACTTTTTGTTTAGACTTCTAACCTTGTTTAAGCTCACATTCTCAATTAAATCCAAAATGTCGGCCAATTCATCGCTCGTTTTGGCCTCCTTGCTTCTGAAGACCAATGATATCTATATTTTCATAGAATATGTCCACGTGGGCAAAGTGGAAGGTGAGGGGGGGGGGGTGTTCGTCAAAATTCCACGGCTGTCCACGGGGGTGGGGCTCAAAAAGTGGTCAAAAATTGTCCACGTGGTATATGGATGCCCCCCAATCAGGTTATTGCAAATACTCTGACAACCACATCATTGGTGAAAACTATTCCAATAATCTACTACCATGGGGCTGCGCCCTGAGTTCACTCCCTGTTCACCTTAAATGGTTATTTACAATAAAATGATGTCTCTTGCATCCATGAGAGAATTCGAAACCCTGATTGGCTGCGAGAATTACATAGTTATGGGAATCTACATTGGCAAGAGTTTTAACAACACTGTTTGTAACATTGATATATGTATATAGTGAACTTCAATTATCTGATTTGAAAAATTCGAGTCTGGGCTTGGGGGGGGGGGGCAAGCCGCCGTGGCCCCCCCTCTGGATCCGCGCCTGTAATCGATCCACCCTAATAGTCAATTCCTGACGTTATGAGGATGCCGAAAGGTTGTAATAAAATGTCAAGAAATAATTGTTTAAGTAAATTAAAATTGTTAAAACAATTAATAATTAATAAAAACTTGAAACTTTGTAATTTGTTCTCTGAAAATGATCTGTAACAAAACTGTGAGAGGGTAATAATCGCAATACATATACCGCAAAATACTTGATCCTCGTTTAGTGAGATTATTGGGGCATACTGAAAAGGAGTCCAAGGAAGGGGGTCAAAATAAAGAATGGATGCATATGTTACATTCAGGGAATCATTTTTAAGAGGTTATAATTAATACTATTGTACTTTTAATGCGAAAATTTAGAGAGTGGGCGACATCTGCTAATATTATCCGATAGAGAATAAAAAACTGTGTATTTTTTTCGGGAACCTCACAAAACTGAGCACTTCCGTGAGCAAAATTCGAACTTTGGATTTCGTTGAATAAAAATTCCGATCCGTAATGATCAGACAAAAATTTCTATTACAGATATTTCTAACAATGATTATGTCTGAGAAAGTCTTTATATTGATCTAACGATAGGTATTATGTATTCATAATTTTTATCCTAGATTGTTACAAAACAGTGATATTAGACGAATCTCAACGACACTGTATGCAAATTAAGAATTTGCTTTCAGTATCTATTCTGAAACATGCCTGATTTTCACCCGTATTTAGTTTGCAGACTAGAAAGTAAGGATTAACACGACTGCGCCATACTGTACGGTGCTTGAGTTAAACTTTAAATTAAACTTGAAATTATCATTAAGAGTCAAGTATTGTTCGCAAGTTATGTCAAAATAACTCCAGTGATGTCTTCGTTTACCTAGGTTTTAATGTCAAGCCATATTACGTCTGAAAGTAATATTCTTTTTACAGTGTACCTATGAGGTTAAATTAAGGACAATTTCACACTTCCATAGGCAAGGGGAGGCAACTCATGTGTAAAAGAGACATTCTGAAACCAAAGTGATACGATACATAAATTCAATTCAATTTTAAGACCCGAACAAGTTATATTAGCTCGCTACCAATCCCTCATTCTACTGAACACGGAATCTGGAAAGTCAGAGTAATTTCTGTATCAATTCGATTCTGAAACGGATAAAGATTATTTTCCTTGATTCACATAAACTGCATTCCTGCGAGGCTTGAAAAATTAAAGAATGCGGAAGGAGGAAAGTACCGATACATCATACATCACGCGACGGTCGACTTACCCCTTAGCCGACGACGGGATCGCATGACTTCACGACAATCGACACCATAACAATATAGGTGCGGATCTCTGCGGTCGTTCACAGCAGGCAACTCTCCCATCGGTTTCGCATGACGGTCCAGCGAAAGGTAAGGTGAAAGGAACAATAGGACTGCGTACTATTTTTGAGCACTGAGCAAGTATTTCCTTCTGAAGCTCTGAGCACATCCGCAAATCACTACTTCTCACATACACCGGTCTCAGATAGGATTAGCCAACTGGCGAAAAAAAAAATATAGAGAACCGGGTAATTTGAAAGGCTCACTCTATAAATCTGGAATGGAAAGCACACGCACTGCTCGATCGCATACTCGAAAATCAGCAATAATAACAACAATAACAACACGAAATGACAAACTGCAAGAGCTCGGAGCCTTGATCAGTCCACCATGGGGTGCATCCTGTTACTGGAAGGTCCTAGGTGGCGCCACCACAGCCGGCTTTTGGGTGGCTCAAGTCTGGGTGGGGTGGCAGTGGATGTTGTTACCTGGCAACGACAAGAGATCGACCGAGAACCACCCCCGTTCCACTCTCAACGAAGGGTAGTCACCACCCGCCAAGGGCTCGTCGCTCTGTGTGCGCGCGTGATTGCGTAGATGTGAGCTGTGATCGTTTGATTGTATGTTGTATATCGAGCTGATTGCTGCGCTGGAAAGATGCTCTACAGTGTACACCATAGGGTAAATGTGCGCATCAGTATCAATGCGTGCGGGTGCGATACTCTGCGTACGTTGCCTGCAGAGCCGCTTAGACGAAATCAGAATCGAACGAGAGGCAAAGGTCACTTTACCACTTCTCAGCGCTTGTGTCAGGGAAGGTCCACAATGAGATTCGTAAACGTCGAAGTTCGAACGTATATGCGTACTTGACGTCATACGCTTCTTGTTACCAACTGCCGCAGTCGGAAAACTAAACATGCGAAACGATAAAACTGCTAACACAGTTGACAACAACGTGAGTATGACGTCAAATATGAATATACGTTCAAACGTCGACGTTTAAGGATCCGATTGTAGACCTTCTCTGAAACGCAACGTACCTGCCGGCTTCCGAAAATTTTAGGATTTTTCTAGGAAAGTTTTGAATACCTTAAATTTGGCAATTTATCTAAAATTTCTCGTAATTTATAGTATTAAACAATAATTTCCGTAAAGTTTGTTTTTAATTGTTTCTTAAAAGGAAAATTCCTTGCATTTGTCACAAAAAATATTGTGTGCAACAGATGCAGAAAGTAGGCAGTTATACCTCACGTGAAGTCGGCTCATCTTCGTGTCATTTACGACTCACCTCCGACTCACCCACAACTATCCTTCGATTCGCCTCTGGCTCATACAGCAAACTACACACCCGTGTGGAACTGCCTTCTAATTACTTCAAAATTCTCTGGAATGTATGTCAAAATAGAACTAACTGAATTAATGTGCACAATTGATTCTGAAGTCTTTTGAATCCACTTGATTTTTGTTTCTTTGGAATTCACTTGAATTATTTTGATTCGAATTTAATTATTTTGAATTATTTTGAATTCACCTAAATTTACTTGAATTCTTTTGATTTTGTGAAGTCACTTGCATTCTTTTGAGCTGACTCGAATTCTTTTGAATTCCCTTAACCCTTCAAGATCCGAATTATGGGTTTTGAACGGGTTTTTGGGAAGTAAAGTTCCCAGTGGGTCTTAAAGGTTTAAATTCTTTTGAATTCACTCAAATTCTTTTGAGTTCTTTTAAATTATTTTAAATTCTGTGTACGCTGTGTACGCTGGTATACTAAATTTAATTTCATGTTGTGCATTCTCGCTTCCATTACATGTTACTAAATTTAGTACAGATTTTTCTAACAGTGTACGCTAGATTATTCAACTGCCCGTGCAGAAATTTCCCCATCTTTCCCTATTTGAAGTTGGGTTCTGAAGGGGCCCCTATCAGAAAATCTAGTCTAGAAAAAAACTAATGGGGGCCCTATCAGGTTCTAGTGAAGAATTCCATACTTCGCATAGGTATGGCAAATCTATCTGTATCTAGTGAGGTCCCGACAAGAAAATTCCTAAAATCTTATTCTTATTACCTAAAGTATTAATTTGGAGGGTTTTGCCGGTTTTAGTATGCAAAAATAGTGTTTTTTTGTGTGCATGTAAACGCTTTTTCCCCGAAAACTTGATTTAGGGCACTGTTGAACATTTTATTCAGAACCAGGCACGTATGTGTCAGTTAAAGTTAAAGAGGTTATGTAAAGTACAGCTGTCCACTGCTTCGCCGGAGCTTTCAAGTTTTGTGTTTTTATTTCTTGCTGTAATTTTGTATTGTGTTTCACAATTACTCTTCTCCGCGATGGAAGAGGAAAGGCGCCTGTAAGAGCAAAGATAATTTCGGAGCAAAAAGTTCCGTTTAATGCAAAAAGTCGAAGAAGAATGCGATGAAAGTGAGGTTATGATGTTTGGAGCTGCTCGCTCCGACGACCACGTGGAAGGTAAATAATGTATTAATAAATTAACATATTTTATTTGAACGAATCATTTAACAGTAAATATCATCTAATAATAACACAACATAAAAATAATATTCTCCTATATTATAATACAAAAAATGTCAAATAAGTAAATGTACAAAAATTGCGGTACGTACAAAAATCAAAATAAATCAATTATAATTAAGCAAATGGCAATTTTTAGTGTACTATTATTATTTCAGCTGCTATTTCCAACACGCGTAATGATTCAACGGGCCAAAATATCAATTAGAAAGTCTTCCTCACGGACTTGAAAAATATTCTTCCCAACGCCAAGGACTGGGAAGGAGGATGGAACCTCCGAGCTGCTGTCAATAATAATAATAATAATAAATAATATTACATTATATTACATTATTATTAATATTAAATCAATTGTAAAATACTCTTAATTTGAATGTTACTGCAGAATATTATTAATCCCAATAACTTAAATAGAACACAGGGGCCCTTCTCTTTAATAGGGTTACAGGCGGGCGACCCCCACCAGAACCCTACTAGAAAATCTAGTAGGGCCCCCATGGCCAGAGCGTTACGTTCTATATGGGGGCCCGACTAGTTTTCCTCGCAAGAGCCCGATTGGAGATAGGGAAAACTAGTCAGGGCCCCACTAGAGCCCTTTCAAAATTTCTGCACGGGTGCAGCGGAACGATTATACACGGAGAAAATTTGTGTGTTAAATTTTACATAACTTAGTTCGGTAAACGGAGGACATTACGGCATTATATTAAAATTTCACTTCCAGTCATGTAAAAGGAAATTGGGTAATATTTGCTGTGGAAATATGAATTATTAATATAAATTGATTAAAATTTAATTCCAGATTCAGTAAGAAATAATACAACTAGATAATAAAGATTACCTGACAGTTGGGTAAAATGAGATGTCGATTACCTACCAGTTAGGTAAAATGAGTCGAACTGTTAGGTACAGTTTCAATCAAAGAAAACAAAGTTTACCTCTCTAAATGTGTGAATTTTACATCCCAGTCATGCAAAATTTCGTGCACCAGCGAAAAAAAACATTCTTGCTACAAACAGATTCTGTGGAAGGTCATCCACTATTACACACATACTTACACATATAATACAATTCATAAGTATATTTTTGGTACATATACACAATTTAACTTAAACAATTATATTAAATTACAATACATTACATACGGTGTAGTCGCACGCTTTTAACGATATTAACGCTATTAAAAACCGAAAACGCTAACAACTAAACCTCACGGCTAACCTAACACTTGGAATATCGACAAAAAAAGCTCGGCTATGAAGTTAAAGTACGAGTACGTCAGGGCCGCACAAAAAAATATCTGATCCCCGTTTCATCGAAATTTGTTATTTTAACATTTTGTTAATAAGCGGGCTTATAAATTTGTAGGAAGTAAATAAAAACATTGGATAATTTATTAAAAATTTTGTAACCTTAAAACTTTAAACTATTCAATTTTCCATATTTTAAATTTTTGCATGATCTACTTTTTAAAGATACTAGAAAATTGTGCGTGCTATGCGCGCACTAATTAACCTTTCTTTAGAAAAGGAACTCGGTTCATTTTTCAACATTTTTTTATAGATTTTACAGAAAATCTTATATTATTTGAGAACGTTGCACATGATTTACAGAAGTTTCCTTATTATAGTTTGTATTTTTTTGTTAGAAAATTAACCTTTTTAGTTAAAATTCATGTATTTTATTTAATTTTCTTGGTTAAAAAATAGTTTCTTCTTCATAAAAATTGATTTTTCAAACTAAAAATTTAACTCAATTTCTTATCGAGATTCTTTTTCATACAAATTTAATCTTTTTGGTAAATAATTCATTTGTTTAGTTGAAAATTCATTTTATTTGCTTAAAAACTTATTTCTCTAACTAAAAATTAAACTATTCTATGCTTTGTTAAAAATTTATATTTTTCAGTTGAAAATTCATCCATTTAGTGGAAAATTTATCTTTTTTTTGGTTGAAGATGCAACTATTGGGTTGAAAAGTCCATTAAAAATAAAAAATTTTGATGGAAAATTTATGTATTTTCTTAAAGATTATTCTTTTTTGGTAGAAAATTAATTTTTTTTGGTTGAAATTTTCATTTCTTTAGTTAAAAATTACTTTTGAAATTAAAAATTAACTTTTTTGAAAATAAAAATTTAAAAATTAATTTTTTCAACTAAAAATTTAAATATATTCCATTTTTCGTCATATTTTTTTATAGCCATTACATCTTTTCGGTTCGAAATTCATTTGTTTGGTTAAAAATTTAAGTTCGAAGTCAGTTGTCCAGCGCCGTCCGATGTTTTTCATCACCCGCATCTTTACACGTCAATTTTTAAATACATTCTACTTTTATTTAGTAACTTAATAAGTATTATCTACTGAGAGTAAAGGATAGTCTATATATTTGAATATTTTCTGAAATCCTACAATATCAACCGGAACTTAAAAATGTTAAAGTTTTCACCGGGGACTTGGCTTTAATCTTCAGCCCTGAGAATGTTGACGTCCCTAGCGATTCTCGTTTTACCTTACTGTTGTGTAATTCCTCTCCTAATGAAAGTGAAAATCTCTTTAAAAATTCTGCAATTTATACTTTCTTTTAAGTGAATCGTTAACATCACACATAAGTAAACTTTATATCATTCATTTAATAAAAATTTACAATACTTTTCGTTATTTTATAATATACTGGTATGGAAATAATACAACCCTTATATCAATTATTACATATCAGAATTTTCACTTCTGGACTTGAAATTTTACATAACTCTTTTGTATTATTTATAGTTCTGTTTTGTATTAAATACTAAAATAATTGTAAACTTTATCTAAATGCAGTAATTTCCTCCATTTACCGAACTAATTGGGTAAATTTTAATATACAAATTTTCTCCGTGTACATTTATGCACGTTTTTCTAAGTTTTGTGGGATTCTTAGTCTGAATCTAGACACCTGAAACGTCCACACGGTATATGATGAATATACACTACAATCTTCGAAAATAATGTCAAAATATGATAAAATTCATAAAAATTCGACTTTTATGGATTTTTGCGCTCCAAATGTTTAAAAAAAAACATCCTAATTCTTGTATTCTTAAAACTACTTTCCTTTTATTCTAAATCACCTTTACAATTAATTACACTTATTCCATGCGAACGGCCATCCTTGTGAAGCCTTGGGCATACAGACGCACTTGGATGGTTTTTTCAGTCTCTCTTTAATGCCGGCTCTATCTCTAGTGCGATTGTAAAGATATCCCATGGTAAACTTTTGCAACCCAGGGTATACCGTAAAGGGCAGTTCTACCCAAGTCGGGCAGTTTCAAGTCAAAATGGGTAGTTCTAAAAGTCAAAATGGGTAGTTGTAACATTTTTCTTCTATTCAAGTTACAAAATTATACATAAAATTAAAAATTCGAAGGAAATTTATATTATTTTTATTGTACAGGAGAGACACTAGTTGACATATGGGAAAGAAATGAGTTAAGATGGTTCGGACATGTTGAAAGAATGAAAGATGAACGACTGACGAAACAAGTGTATAAAGGTAAAGTAAATGCCAGAATGCCCAGAGGTAGACCGCCGAAAGAATGGTTAGAATCTGTGAATGAGACATTAATCCGACGAGACATAAGAAGCCATAAAAACACGAGAGCTTGCATGAAAAAATGCATGGACGTGAAGGAAGCTAGAGTAGTATGCCAGGAGTGAACGACGTCTGAAACAAAGACCTTGGATACTAATGTAACCAAGTGGGGAACCACACATAAAAACTTTGTGAGGCTCTTCACTTGGGGTGATCGCTAGAGAGATCGATCAGCAACCTGGGTCGGAGCAGTGTAGCGGAACAAACGTGTCATTTAAATAAATAACACAAGAATTCTAGATCAATCTAACAAATCTATACCCCCTACCTCACATTACTCCTTTCCTTACCGAGCAAGTCACGCCTACCCCGAAAGGGAAATGAGTTAATGGTATAAGAATAAGAATAATAAATCGTGAGTTGCTTTTATCAATATTTCCGAATAAGTGCATACATTATTGACAGAGAAGTGTTCAAGGAAAAATTATGAGAAAAGTATTAAGTACAAAAAATTTGGGAAGCAAAGACCTTTTTCTTAGGTAATTGTATACTGTCAGGCTATCAGATTAGGCAGTTCTAAATATTGCTTAGGGTAAACACGGATAAAAATGGAAGGTGAGTTTGGCCATCTAGATGTGCAGACAGACTATATTGCAGGTTCAACTATAGGACAGCCCTTGAAGATGGCTAAAGCGACTATCTCTAGAAGGTTAAAACAAGAGGTTCAAATCGATCACCTCAGAGTGTCGACTTGGTCATCTCGGACGGTCGACTCAAGCGTCATAGAGAGTCGAACCGATCAACACAGATGGCGAAATTGATCATTATAAAGGGTCGACCTGGCCATCTTAGGGGGTCGATTTGATTATCCTACATTTTCTATATTTGTTGTCCTTTTCCTACTTATTCCAGTCTCTCTCGTATAAGAGACAGGAAATTATAAAATTAAGTGGAATCTATAAAACCTGAAAATTTATATGAAATACATGAATTCTGAAAGCATTTTCTATTCTTTGTATAGAGCGAGGTGTATGAGACATAATTTTATATGCAAAAACAGTGTACATTGACAATATATTTTTTGGAGCGCACGAAAGGCTAAGGGCATGGTACGGTGTCACACTGAATTGTAAGATTTGAAACATTGGAGTGAATTCATAAACCAATATCCCACATGTCGTTACTTTCTGCATCATCAATGAATGCTGTATTTTTTTGCACGTTTTTAGTTTGAAACGACACGGTGACAACAAATTGATAGCTGAACGTCCAGTTACACCTTTATCCTAAATCCCTTGGAAGCATCAAATTTGACGTCTAAAATTCAAAAGAATAACCTTAATTCACTTTCCATCATGTTCTCTCTTATGCGCTTCACTCTCCACGAATGTTCGAAATATCGAAAAGCAGTTTAAACTTATTAAAAACATGTTTAAGTTCAATAAACAGCATATGTGACGCTGAACGGCTCAATGACATCCACTCACACCGAAAATGCTCTAGAGTCTACACCACGGTGCTCCCAACTCTCGTATCCTTTCACGCTCCATGCATCGCGTCGACAACCGGATTGGTTAAGGTTGGCGCGCTCATTTGAAATTATTAAATGTGAAAAACAATTGTGTACAACAAATAATAAGAGTAAATTTATTAAAAATAATTCTTTGCTCACAAGGAAGACTTATAAAGTGAAATTTAAATTATTTATTAGATTTTCTCCTTGAAAATAAATGATCGATTTTAATTTTAAAGAAAGGAATATCTTTTTTATCCTAAATATGAATTTACAATTATTCCTAATATTCTTATGCACTTTACATTTATTATTTGTTGTGAACATTTGACTTACACATTTATTCATTTTAAATAAAGACGCCAACGGTAACTGATCAGGTTGGCCCTCCGCGATTGGTCATTTGCTCTTCCGCGGATGGTCGAAATGAGTGAAAACAAGATGATCGTATTGACCATCCCGGAAGGATACATTGCTTATTCCTGATGGTGAGTCTGACCTTCTTATAACAGTCAGACTGGTCATAAAATGAGAGCCTCTCTGACTATGTCAAAAAAATTCTGGATGGCTCTTTAGACCATCTACAAGAACGGACTGGCTCTCTAAATTTTGACCCTCTAACTTTGACCATCCATTTTTCTCCGTGAGCCTGTTGCAATCCTGTTTATATCACGGAAACCTTCGAAATTTTTAAAGCTATTTTTCAATCAGAGTCTGTGGCGAATTATTTACATATTCGTGCCATAATTTATACTGACGAGTTTGTAACCAATGCAATGATTATTGGCTAATTGCGATACGCTATTTCAATGACGCGTTTCGTCGTTCGATCACGAAAATTGTTTTTGTAAATCGGTCGAAGAGCTCTGCTGAGCATACTTCCATAGACGCTTTGAGAGTCTCGCGGAGGTATGTGTGCGTTCTTATGTAGAAGTGAACACTGTATTTCTTTTTAATTATGTAAAAAGTGATATATTTATGTACATGTGGAATTCCTTGAAATCTCTGACTTTCTTGAATTTTCTCAATTCTTTTAATTATCTGAATTCCTTGAGTTCTCTGAATTCCTTGAATTCTCTAAATTTCTTGAATTCTTTGGCTTTCTTGAATTTTTTGAATTCCTTGAGATCACTGAATTTCTTGAGTTTTCTGAATTTCTTGAATTCCCTGAATTCTCTGAACTCCTTGAAATCTCTGAATTCCTTGATTTTTTCAATTTCTCGAATTCAAGGAATTCAGAAATTTCAACGAATTCAAGGAATTCACAGAATTCAACGAATTCAAGGAATTTAGGGAATTCACAGAATTCAAGGAATTTAGGGAATTCACAGAATTCAACGAATTCACGGAATTCAAGGAATTAAAAGAATTCAAGAAAATCAGAGTATTCTAGGAATTCGCAGAATTCAAGAAATTCAAAGGAATTCAGAGAATTCAAGGAATTTAGAGAATTTCTTGAATTCTCTGAATTCCTTAAATTCTCTAAATTCCTCGAATTCGCTGAATTCCTTGAATTCTCTGCATTCCTTGAATTCCTTGAATTCCATGAACTCTCTGAATTCCTTGAATTCTCTGAGCTCCCTGAATTCTTTGAGTCTTCTGAATTCCTTGAATTTTCGGAATTCCTTGAGTTCTCTGAATTCCTTGAGTTCTCTAAATTCCTTAAATTCTCTAAATTCCTTGAATTCTCTAAATTCCTTGAATTCTTCGAACTCCTAGAATTCTCTGAATTTCTTGAATTCTCTTAATTCCCTTGAATTCGTTGACTTCTCTGAATGCTCTGAATTCCTGAGTTCCTTGAATTCGTATATAATATAATAATTTGGTAATTCAGACAATTCAAAGAATTCAAGTAATTCAGAGAATTCAAGGAATTCAAAGAATTCAAGGAATTAAAAGAATTCAACGAATTCAGAGAATTAAAGCACACTTGGTGTAAAGGAAATAACCGCAGTGTAATTGACTTCGATATTGCGGATGAAAGACTAAGAGAACTAGTCAAAGATACAAGAGTCA
>CAKNYM010038772.1:0-14646 GCA_932195095.1 Andricus curvator | reverse complement strand
ACTCGCCCGTCATCAGGGGCCTCCAGGAGGAACTGATTCGCCCAGACGATTCGGCAGAGCTCTGTCATATTAAACACTGTGCTCCTTCCAAAGAAGTGTGGTACAAATTGGAAGAAGTTTTTAGGTCCAAAGGTTCTGCTCGAAAAGCCACGCTTTTAAAACAGTTGTTGTTTGCCAAAATGGGCGAAACTGAAAACATGACTGAACACCTAAATACATTTTTCAACACAGTCGACAGGCTGAAAGAAATTGATTTCGAACTATCCGAAGACCTATTAGCTATTTTACTGTTATATAGCTATATATTATAGCTATTATATAGCTATATTTTACTGTTATATATATATTATATAGTTATATAATAGAAGAGTTCGAGGCCAGAAAAGATAAGAATGGCGATAGTGAAAATTAACAAGATGCATTGCTCGTGAAATCAAAAGGACGAATGTAGCAAAATTCTGCTTATCAAAAGGTGGATTCGAAAACTGATGATTCTTCGAACGTTGGATCAAACTCTAAAGAGAAGACCTTTAAGTGCAACTATTGCAAGTACAAAGGTCACAAGGCTGCTGATTGTTGGAAGAGAAAAGCTTATGGTGCTGACAAGAAAAAGTAAAGCTCGTCTTTTGTCGAAGAAGAACCCCTCCTGACAGGTATTATGATTTCTTCTAAATTTAATTTGAACTTAGGCAAAAGTTTGGAACTGGAGTGTTCAGAAGAATCACAAAATACAGAAGAAGCATCGATTGCTGCCGCTTTTAGTGTGGAAACTCTCAAAACTTCAGAATGGTGCATTGACAGTGGAGCAACGTCTCACATGTGCTGTGACAAGGGTAAGTTCTCTGACATTACTCCTGTGTCAAATCAAAAGGTTCACCTAGCAACAGATGAGACTGCAGAAATCCAAGGTAAAGGTACTGTTCTCCTGAGGATACTAAGAAGCTACGTATAAAAAATATACTTTGTGTGCCTGATTTAAGAACTAATCTTTTATCTATTACTAAAACAGTTGACAACGGCCACAAGGTAATTTTTGATAAAACTCACGCAGAAATTACAAATAATCAAGGTGGATCAATTGTTATAGTGCAAAGAAAAGGTCATTTGTATTATCTGAAATCAACAACAGAGTTTGCTGCTGTGAGCGAAAATGAAGAAAATTTGGAGGATTGGCATCAAAGATTTGGCCACCTAAATGAAGCTGATTTAAGAAAATTGATTTCGAAAGAAATGGTTTGTGGACTTCCAACTAAATTGTCCAAGAAAACATTAGAATGCGAAACTTGTGTTCTGAGTAAACAGGCACGTACACCTTTTTCCTAATTTTTCAGAAAACAGGTGAGAAAAGTTGCTTGAACGGATTCATTCCGATGTCTGCGGCCCAATGCGGGTCCACTCGATTGGAGGGGCAAGGTACTTCGTGACCTTCATTGATGAGAAGTCACAGAACGGCATAGTGGAGCGGATGAATAGAACGTTAGTAGAGATGGCAAGATGCATGCTTTTGCAAGCTAATCTGCTACAAAGCTTTTGGGCAGAAGCAATAGCCACCGCAGCTTATATTAGAAATCGTTGTCCAACAAGAGCTTTGGAAAATTTGAGGCCTTTCGAATCATGACTAGGAAGAAAGCCGAACGTAGGTCATCTTAAACCTTTTGGGTGCATAGCTTACGCTCATATCAACACGAAGGACAAAGGAAAATTTGATCCACAATCTAGAAAATGTATCTTCGTTGGATATGCTCCTGACTCTAACGCTTATCACCTGTGGAATACGGAAACAAAAAAAATCTCAAAAAGCAGAGATGTAACCATCAACAAGTTTGGAGAGCCTAAGAAACCGGAAGAAGAATTTTCAAATTTTGAAGTTTTTTTCGAAAATAACAATAACGACGATATTGAAGCGCTGATTTATGTAGAAATACCAGCTGTAGAAAAAAATAATGTGGAAGCTCAAGCTGATGAACCAGAAAAATCTAAAGCTGAAGGTCAAGATGAAGAAGATAGCGGAGAAAAAGACCAAGCGGAAAAAGAAGATTCTGATGAAGATCAAGGCCAATAATTGAATAATATTCAACACAGCTGGTAAGTAATGAGCCAGCAGATCCAACCCTCGAAGAGGCGATTTCCGGAAAGTAATTGGCTGTCGATGGGTCTTTAAAACTAAGTATAAAGCTGATAGCAGTATTGAAATCAGGAAAGCAAGACTGGTAGCGAAAGGATGCTCCCAGCAACCAGGTACGGACTTTCAAGAAATATTCTCACCTGTGTCAAGACTTGGTTTAATTCGTATCCTGATTGCTCTTTCAGCAGAGTTAGGTTCAACTCTTTATCTTCTCGACGTGGTGGTGGCCTACATCAATGGAGAACTCGAGGAAGACATTTGGATGGAGCAGCCAGAAGAATTCGTGAAAAGAGGCATGAGAAAATTAGAATATGTTAACTCACGTTGAGGGGGGGTGTTGTAACTATCGTATTTTAGGTAACACCGCGGGTTTTATCTCAAGCGCCATTGTACGCCATATATAAATATCGATTTACTTTCGATCATGTAACCAAATTTGCCGTTCGATACTTTAATCAATTCAGAGTTTGCTTGGCACAGCGCTTCGCTTGTTCCAATAGAGGCTATAATAAACATGTTTATTCAAGTCAGTGTTTGTTATTCCACTAAAATAACAACAGGAACGAGGAATTTTCCGAAAGAATTATAATTTTGATCTTGAACAGTAAATCTTCCACAAAGAATAATAATTTTGAATTGGAACTGGAAATCTTCTAAAGCAATTATTGGGAAGTAAGGGGCAAGAGGGGAGTGTAAGTAGGGAAAATAGGGTGGGGAACTAGGGAAAGTGGGGGTAATGAGGGGTGTGGTAGCAAGGGAAATTAAGGAAACTGTTTCAAATCGAAATCCTTAGCAGTCAAACAAATGTCAACGTCCGATTGAAACTTAAAAAACTATTTTTAACTTAAAAATAACTTGAAATGAATAGATTTACAATTAAACGCTTTTTCAATATTTTTCAGTATTTAGAAGTATTTGACTATGAATTATAAGGGCAGCTCTCGAACATAATTGTGTGATCATTTTTCATGTTTATTACTAAGTTAAGTTTATGTAATTTGTTATTAATTAAGTTTTATCAAGCAGTTTTAAAATTATATATTTTTTATATGTATTTCCAATTTGTTGCTTCCATAATACATATTTTGATGTGACTGCAATTTTTTCAAGTGAAATATCGATAAATGTCATAAATACGTGTATAAATATTGCATTAGAAACGCTGCCTACGATATTTTGACAGCAAGGCCAAAATAAAAAGAAATATTTACATTTTTTATAGTCTAAAATATTACTGAATATGATTTCGATGGAACTGGCATGTTATACATCAAAAGACTATATATTTAGAAACAAACATCTGAAACAATTTGCAGATTTTAAAGAGTTCAATTTGAAAATTTTTAATTAAGAAAAAGAACAATTTTTTAATATTCAACAATTTTTGACTGTTTATTTTAAATGAACAATTATAAATAAAATATTAAAAACTAAACAATTTGAAACTGAATTTTTTGAAACAGAAAGCCTTGAACCGTTAATATTTCGGAGAGCTAAACTTAAACTTTGAACGTTACAATGTTAATTTTAATTGTTCTAATTCAAAAAAATTTATTTGCAAGTGAAAATGTTGAATATTGATGTGTAAATAACAAATAAAAATGTATTCATTTAGAAACAATTCAAGTAAGTTGAGGAGATATTTAGAAGTTTTTAAATAAAATTTTTAGGCTTTTAAGGATTTTGAAAGGTTTCAAGATAATTCAAATATTGTCTTAAGATTCCTGAGAGAATTTCGAATGATTTTTATTTTGAAAATTTAATTGTAACAGAATATTTAAGAATATTTTAAAACGGACGCAAATTTTGATAAATAAATAAAAATTGAACAGTTATATATTGGGAAAAAATTGATTTTTTAGTAAAAAAATATAGTTTTAAGAGAATTTTTTGGAAGATTTCAAAACCAATTTGGATGTATAAATAACAACTGAACAATTATTCATTTACAATGATTTAAAATAAAAATAATTTAACTTCTAATTTAAAAAGTGTTCAATTTAAAAAAAAAATTTTAATTTTCCATTTTCAATGTTTCTAACTTAAAATTGCGTAAAATGATATAATTGTGAAAATTTGTAAATTTGTTAATTCATTCTTCAATTTAATGCATTGAAAATAATAGAGTACATTTATAATCAATACAAATTATGATTCGTTAAAACGATTACTTCAGACAAATAATTTTTTAAGAACAAGAAAAAATCGGCCTCAGTCCGGATTTGAACCGGAAATATTATATAATATTATATCAAAAAGAGTGGAAATAGGTGCCTAAATTTTGCTGTTTAAACATAATGTTTTCATATTTTATGCTTGGTTTCGAAAATTTTATGAATATTTTATACTTGTTGAATAATGATTATACCATGACATGCAAGACGCAACTTGTAAATATAAAAAGATGGTTTCTATTGAAATATTTGTTAATTATGTTTATAAGATTAGTGATTAATATATTTATATAATTTATAATACGCATTCAAAGCGAATAAATAACTTTAAAATTATTATTAACTTCCCCCTTGAGAGTGGATGGGAAGGGAAATTATTGGATGGCCCCCCCTAAGGCCCTTTTTTGGATCCGCGCCTGCACATGGCCATGTGACGAGTGGGTCACGTGACCGGATTCCTACCTTACCGACACTTTTTTTATTTGTAAACTTATTTTCACACGAATAGCCACATCGAATTGAAAATTTGGGATAATAAATAAGAAGCACTAAGAAATGCGGCTCTGGTCCTAAATTTTAATAATTATGAAAAAAGCAAAAAAAAAATTATAAAAAAAACAAACTTTTTTCATAATCATAAAAATTTAGGACCAGAGCCGCATTTCTTAGCTCTTCTTACTTATTATCCCAAATTTTCAACTCGATGTGGCTATTCGTGTGAAAATAAGTTTACAAATAAAAAAAGTGTCGGTAAGGTAGGAATCCGGTCACGTGACTCACTCGTCACATGGCCTCAACTAAAAAAAATCAATTTTCTACCTACACTTGTATAGCTAAACTCCCGAAGTCATGGCTCTTTTACACATTCAGTGAAATATAGTAATATTTTAGTATTCTTTTAGTGAGGTTCAGAAGATAACTAAAATATATAAAATAAAAGAGCCTTCAGGTGTACACCTTCGCTAAAGTCACTGGCATGAAGTCACTTGAATTCACATATAAAGTCAGTGGCGTGAAGTCACTTCCAATCACATATGAAGTCACTGAAATCAATTGAAGTCAGTGTACACTCGATCGGTCGATTTGCGAACCACTTGGTAAATATTTAAAAATGTCATTGTTGCTTATTTTCAAAAAATGTTATTTTAAACAAAAGTAATATTTTTTTAATTTTAATTTTTTATTTGCATTTAATACTAATCTCATTGCGACACCGTACGACCATTTTTTTCAAAAAATGTCCAGTCAAATAACTTTTGGATCGAAGAAAAGTTTTCTTGTTACCAGAAATAATGTTTTTCAACTGAAGAAATCTTTCTTGTTATAAGATTAATTTCTTTCAATAAAAATTTTTTTGATTTGACGCACTCAGTACTGAAGGTGAAAATTCATATTTTTAAGTTAAAAATTCAACTAATTTCTTGAAAGTTCGTCTTTATTTGGTTCAAAATTTGTTAACCGAAAAATTAACAATTTGGTTGGAAAGTCAACATTTTGGTTGCAAATTTATGTAATTTCTGAAACATTCTTTATGCAAAACTCGTCTATTTTGGTAAAAAAAATTAATCTTTTTCGTTATAAAATGCAACTGTTTGGTTGAAAATGAATCTGTTTTAGTTAAAGATTGAACTATTTTGTTGAAAATTCGTCTTATTTTATTCACTTTCGTAAGGTATCTATTTACATAGTTATAAAACATGAAGATTTTGTAGAGAAAATATCGGCAGATAGGGAAGAAAACAACAACATAACCTGCAAACTGCCAAGATTGCGCAAACATTTTTAGCTGATTTTGACACAATTTGCACTTTCCTGTTCCGCAATTGTATTAAAACCGTAAGATTTAATTGAACTAGTCCCCCTTAAAACGCGATTATATTATTTCATGAAAATAAAAATATAGTACGTCAAACGCCGATATTCTCTCACAAAGCCATCAGATCTGGCTCAACGCGGCTCGTGAAAATAAAATCCTTCGCGTTTCCTTACAACATGTCGCTCAACGAGTTGCGCCTGTGTGCGTTGCGTATGCGTGAAGATGGATATACCAGAGGTGTATATGCAGGAGTAAGTATGGACATAGCTACCCGAAATGGGCCACAGAGACGCCACTATACTGATAGTTGGGCTTCCTATGGAAGTGTTTACTCTCGCTTTCTCTCTACCACTAGCACTTAACATTTTAAAAATGGCCTTAAATTGACTGAAGAATGTTTTGGGTATATGTAAAGAGTGGCTTCCTGAAGTTTGTTTAAATCGTCTACAGGTCCTTGCGGAATCTGGCAAGGCAGTTCCCAAGTTTAATTGGGTCCTGCCGCTAAAATATCTTCTCATGATGTGTGGAATGGCGGCCCTATGGCCTGGATTGGTTAGGGCTTTTATAATGTCTCCGTAGTGTAGATTTTGTCAATAGTGTAATACAGTAGCTTATCATTTAATTCAACTCATTTATACGGGTCTTTTGACAGAAACAAATAATCGCAGCTGGCATTATGTATTATATATATTATAACCTTGGTTTTTATTTATTCAATTATTATTAGGTTTATCATTGGGTTTATTGGTCAATCAATTCTAAAGACTAATGACTTCTTGGTTTATTGGCCAATCACCCAATTGATATTGATGGTATTATTGCCTGAAGGGCGCCAGATCGTTTGTTTTACCAAGACCCGAAAACGACCAAAATGGTCCTAATGAAATTATTTTATTAATGTAATATTTCCATTTAATTTTCACACCCTTCCCGCTAGCTCAACACAGCGAGGGGCGGGGTTAGGAAAGACCTGAGCGAGGATAGTGAGTCAGGTGTAAATAATAGTTTACCAGGGTTTACGGGTAACAATCATAAAATCCGTTTATTACGGCCATGGATGCCTCACATCAAAATTAGATCCCGTAAAAAAAATAATCAAAATCAGTGGACATGAATTATACTGAACTCCTACACACGACCCTCCAATATGGTGGCCCATGAATGACGCTTAGGTCATATGAGGTCTCCGCCATTTTGAATAATCGAGGTAAGAAATTGAGTTGAGATCAATGGTACTTAACGACCCTCCACTATGGTGGTCCACTAATGACACGAATGGTCATGTGGGGTTACCGCCATTTTGGATTATCGATGTGCAAACTATGATCAAACACATATTGAATTTTAATGTGATTACACCTACCCTACGTCAAGTACGTGTCTATTCTACCACCGGTTGACTAATTCAATATTCAGTTCATTTTTAACAGTTATGTATTGGACCCGACATTGCCATCAAGTATGTAATCTGATGAGTCAGTCCAGTATTGACGACTGAGACATTTCCGTGATTGATTAACTGCTCTAAACTTTTTCAGACATTTCAAGAATTGATTAACTACTCTAAACCTTTTCTCAAATTTCCATACTTGATTAACTACAATAAGCTCTTCCAGTCATTGTAATAAATTGCTTAACTACTCTAAACCTGTTCAGAAGTGTCAATAATCGAGTGGCTATTCTAAATCTGTTCAAACATTTCAATAATTGCTATCCTTTTCACCACATGATTGACTCCCCTCGCAACGATTTTCCATCATGGCGGTCCAGTTCTGACATGAAAGGTCAGTTAAGGTCGCCGCCATTTTGGAAAACTGTACAGGTTAAAGTTACACTCCCGAACGAGACAAACCCTACAAGTTGAGAACGCATCTACCCGCCACTCCGAGAATTAGCAGCCCTGATTAACTATAGCCATTTTAACTATGCACGTTCCCACCACACTGAATCCGCGACACTACACTTAAAATTACTCGAAGGCGAAATATAAGGACATACCTCTGGATGCCTCTTTATTATTAGTCCAAAATACAATATATTTGGCTCAATCAATTGGCTTCACGCCCAAACAAATTTCCTGGCGGGTCTATACTTTGGTCACGCCCAAACAAATTTATTGGCACTCAAACGGCCTCAGCGTAGTCCATTAAGAGTACTTGTAATATTCAGTGGCAAGTGTGCCAATGGCCGAACACAGAATGATTGCTACGACGCGGAGAACGATTTTTGGCGCGTAGGCCATGGGTTGTACACCCAGACGCACAACTATACTTAGCGAAAGACTGTGTGAAGGCGCGTTCACAATAACGTCCCATGGTGACTCGCCATTTTATCTAGTGCTTTTACTAGCCTAGTCCATAGTCTGTGGCGAGTCACGCTGTTAACCTGCGCCGCGGCGCGACGCAAACACTTGTCAGGCGCACCCCTTCTGCACCGTGCGCGCCCACTTATGCTCGGCTGCTAGTGTTTTGACAGTTCCAAAACAACACGAGTTGGTGGCACCGCTCCTGCATCACCACCTTTTATTAGTGTATCCTCCTTCCTCCCAGTGGATGTGAGCAAGAGAGAACGATAGTGTTGTGTTTCTGAAATGTAAAATGTGTGATGTCGATTCACGACTACCCGGTCGTGAATTCGTGAATTGATCGTGTGGATGGTTCAGTGTAGTGGCCGGGCCCCCGGCCCTGAGTGTCTAATAAACAAAAAGTACCAGTTCGAAGGCGTTAGTAGATGTCTTATATGCGAACAATAAAAGTATTCCCCCCAGTCTGGTGACAGTTTGGAGCGGCGGGAATTTACAAATCCTAGGCATCGAAGGATTTGTTAATTGGCAACAGGCCATCCCTCTCGAAGCTCTCCAACTATTAAAATCCCTAAATGGATTCTGTGCTCGACCAGGTATGATTTATTTATGACTTTTAGGTTAACTTTGAATTTATTGGGCGTGACTAAATACACCATTTGTGCGTGGTATAGAATACCACGTCACAATATATATATAGTAGATAAACGTTTATTTTTTAGCCTGCTGGCCTTAAAAAATTGACTTGCTTACACTTCCATTTTTTACAGAATTTTCTTACCACTAACCCTTAAAACTCACATCCTTCCACACCTTATATCTAACGCCGCTCGCTCTTATCGCATTGCCTTCCTCGCTTCGCCTCGCCTCGCTCGCATGTCCCTACTTTCTTGCTTGCCTCGCATTACCAAACTCTGCCTCCGCGACTAATACCTAATACTTATCTACTATTTACAATATTTACAATTTCTTATATTTACTTCCTCCTCTATTTACAATCTTTCCTTCTCCATTCCTCTTCCTCCTTCCTTCTCTTCTTCTCCATCTTACCCAATACTCCCTTCACCCATGCTACTGCCCTTTTGTCCCCCCTTTCATGCATCAATACCCCCATGCTTATCCCACTCCTTTCCACCTCCACGCACTCCTCCAACCAGTGCTCCACTCTTGCCTCCCCCTTCCCACATAGTTCACACATCCTCTTTTTCCTAGCGAGCCAGAATCTATTGAAACCCTCCATGCACCCACATCTCATCCTCGCTATAAGCTCCTGACTTCCTTTCTCTCCTTTCTCACACAAATATTGCGCTCTCGCCCTTGGCATAATCCACACATAGTTCCCATTAAACCTTGTCTCTCTTATTCTCTCTTCCCCTGCTGTCTTCTCTCTCTCCATGCTGTTTTTCTTAACCAACTCATATACCTTCCTTCCTTCCTCATGCATCCTTCTCAATTCATCAATATGCAGTCCATTCGTTCTAAAATACCTTTCTCTTTCAACCTCCATCTTCCCACCCCCTCTCCTGTTCTCCTTCTCCCACCAACACTCCCTAACCAGCTTACTTCCCCCCTCTTCCAAAAATTTCTCCTCATATTTACACGCTCGACTCCCCGCTAGAATCCCTACACTCGTTCTCCCCGTCTCCCTCCTGACAATATAATTAGGCGTGTTCCTTGCCAACCCCAGTGTCCACTTTACATACCTCTCCTGTATCCTATTTACCTCTTCGCTTTCCTTCCACCCCCACACCTCCACTCCATACAATAGCACACTCATCACTAGTGAGTCAAACAATTTCATTCTCCTTCCAAAATCGTCTGCGAATAACTTCTTTCCCAACCCCCACACCTGCCTCATCACCACATTTGCCCTCCTCACTCTCTCTTTTATGTGACCATCCACTCCGCCATTCCTCCGAAACAAGAAGCCCAGGTACACAAACTCTTTCACCGCCTGCACCGTCTTTCCCTTCCACTTCCACTCCCCTTCCTTATCCCTTCCACCTCCTTTTCTGAAAACCATAACCTTGGACTTTTCCGCATTCAGTTCTAACCTGTTCTTATCCAGGTATCTTCTCAACCTCTTCATCATTTCCTTTAAGGCCTCCTCGCTTTTTGCCAACAACACTATGTCATCTGCATACGCTAGCGACCAAATTCTAACCCCTCCTATCCTGACTCCTCCTACCACTCCGGCCTCCAGCTTACTTTCCATATCCGCAATTAAAATCGCAAAAAGCGTCGGGCTAAGCGGACACCCTTGTCTTAACCCCCTATCCATCCAGAATCCCTCCGAAATCCCCTGTCCTCCTCTTACCTTATCTTTGGTTTCTTCATATATCTCCCTTACCCTCTCGATCAGGCCTCTCTCCACTCTCCTCTCCTGCATCGCCTCCCACAACCTCCCCCTATCCACCGACGGAAACGCGCCTTTTAGATCCACAAAAAACGCGTACACTCTCGATCCCTTCTTCGCTAATTCTCTATCCACCACGTGCTGCAGAACGTAGATATTGTCGATAGTACTCCTACCTGCCCTAAAGCCCGCCTGCGTCTCTGGCAATATTCCTTTCCCCTCGACATCCTTCCGCAGCCTCTCCGCTACTACCATCGCGTATACTTTATACGCCGTATTCATTAGCGTAATCCCCCTATAATTTTCCTGCCTATCCCTCTCTCCTTTCTTATACAGAGGCACTATTAATCCTTCTCTCCACCCTCGTGGGAATCCCTCCCCCCTCCATACTTTCTTCACTACCTCCTTCAGCCTCTCCCTAACCTCTTGTGTACTAAACAGCCATGCTTCGTTCTCTAGCCCATCCAGCCCTGCTGATTTTGACCTTTTTAACTTCCTTATCTGTTTCTCTATCTCCTCGTCATTCAACTCGTCCATCTCTGCCTCCCCCGTTCTTCTACTCCCATTATCTCTCTTCCTTGAATCTAAACCCTGAAATGATTCTTTAAAAAACTCCCTCCACTCCTCACTCCCTATCTTGTCGCTTATCCCTACTCTACGCTTCCTAAACCTATTTATTATCTTCCAGACGTCCCCTTCTGTCTTAACATTTCCTAACTCCTCCTCCATCTCTTTCTCCTTTTCCTGTTCTTTCTTCTTACACATCAATCTAAACCCCTTCCTCATTTCTACGTACTCCTCCCTTTTCGCAGTACCCTCTTTCCACTTCTTATACTTCCTCTTCACCTTTCTTTTCATCTTTTTACATTCCCTATCCCACCACGGCTTCACCATTCCTTTCTTCTTCTTTTTGAATACCTTCTTTTGCACGCACCCTTTCACTTTCTCTTTTAAATCCTCCCATATCTCTTCCACCGTCTCCCATTCGAAGCGTACCTTCCCTAACTGCCCCTTATATTTCTCTATCGCCTCCCTGGTCCAGCTAACCCTCTTCTCCGTCGACACTTCTTCCCCACCTTGCCTTCCGCCGTTCTCACCCCTTATCCACAACCCTAATGGCTGATGGTCTGATTCTACCCTCCCTTCTACTGCGAATCTCTCCATCTCCTCCCACCCTTGCATATTCATAACTACATAATCTATTACCGATACCCCCACCTTACCTACGTATGTGTATATATATATATATATATATATACATACACAATTCAACACTGAGAAAAATGTTTGTTTGAATCAAAAAAATTTTGTTTGAATCAAACAAATTCTTTCTTTGATATAGGGTCAAACAAATGTTTGTTTGATTTAAATAAATTTTTTGTTTGTCCTTATTTATTCGGTTCATACAAATTTTTGGTTAGTTTAAATAAATCTCTTGTCCCAATTGAGTAAAGTTCTTATTTACATTAAATATATATATTTTTAAATTAATTATAGATTTTTTTCAAGTGAAGTAAATCTTTTTTTTCATATAACCTCAAAATTAAGCATGCTTTATAAAAATAATGAATAAGGTCGATAATATGTTTTTTGATCATCATAATTATAGTTATACACGTGAAAGCAGGAACATTTACTCAATCCGAATGTTTACTTCTGTTTAATTTTTAATTGTGCTTCTCATTTCTGAATTAAAAAATCATAAAATAGAATAATCAGAACTGAACCAGAGTTAGACATTTAAATTGAACAGATATATAAGTGTTCCTGCTTTTAAGTTTACTGTAATATTTACAATTGATAAAAAATATTACAGATTTCATAAATCATCTTTATAAATAAAGGAGGTTAGAAATAAAAAAGACTTACTCACCTGCGAAACCTTCAATTATATCCAAGGTAAAGCTCCAAAATTCAAGTAGTTCCATTACTAGAAATATTGCGTCCATTTTTCATTTAATTTTAACTTTTCCAGTGAATCAGAACCGTTAGAATCACACAACACTGAAAAAAAAGAACAATGCCATCAAATCAATTAAAGGTTCAATCAATTTAGATGTTAGGTTAGTACCGCAGGGAAACCTCCCGGCAGCGCCTTAGCACGCCTAGCGGCACTTTATAGCACTGCTTTGCATTATATTTTTTGTTTGATTCCAATAAATATTTTTATGATTTCAAATAAACAAATTTTAAAAAAATGCATTGTTTAATAAATGCCAATTTTTTGTATGAATCAAACAAATTGTACTGAACAAATTATTTGTTTCAATCAATGAGGCAAGTATTTTCCATTTCTTAAAATTGAAGAAACCTTTTTTTAATTGAAACAAAAAATTTGTTTCTTTCAATGATATGAATTCAAACAAATTTTGTTGTTTGATTCAAACAAACATTTTTCTGAGTGAACGAGAGATGGACCTGCAGGTCAAGATGGTCAAGGTGGTTCACATTTTTACATTCTATCGACTTGTTAAAAGCATCTTAAAGGTTTGCTATTCTCAGAACATCAATTAATTTCAAAAATGAGCATATGACCGTTTTTTAAACACTTTACCTTGATACTTGACCTTTCTAAGGTCACAAAAGCAAATTTCTCATAAGACATTTTTGACTTATCTATGTTCAGTGAATGGAAGCAGTAGCAATGGAATTCCGCAGTAGGTTCTCCAACTTATAATTTAGCAAAATACATATCCAATTGTGTAAAACCAATTTCAGGTAAAACTAAAGCGTTTGTAAAAAATAGTTGGGATTTACAAAAAGAGCTTAAAAATATTAAAGTTCCTGATTCACACTCTATAGTTTCACTGGATGTAGTATCTATGTATGATAATATTCCATTAGAACTTGCATTAGATTGTATTGAAGAAAAATTAAATTTAAACTATAATTTAACAAGAATCTCCAAAAATGAATTTTTAATTGCCACTAAAACAGTATTAAACAACACTGTTTTCTCTTTTAATAATAAATTTTTCAAACAAATATCAGGCTGCCCTCTGGGCTCTCCATTATCCCCTATTGTTTCAAATTTAGTCATGGAAGATATAGAAAGAAGGGCTCTAAATAAATTAACTTTTACTCCTATTCTTTACAAACTATACGTGGACGATATCCTAGCAATCGTTCCTACTGAAAAAATAGATGAACTCCTTAACACTTTCAACAATATGGAAAATTCAATTAAATTCACTATTGAAAAAGAAGTTGATAATTCTATTGCTTATCTAGATTTATTAATTATAAAAACTCCAGAAGGTAATTTAACTAAAAATTGGTATAAAAATATATCTTGGTCAGGACGTTATTTAAATTATAACTCCCATCATTTATTTTCTCAAAAAGTTGGTCTAATAAAAGGTCTTATTGATAGATGTGTAAAATTAAGCGATATAAAATTCCGTAAAGAAAATGTAGATCAACTAAAAATTACTCTCATCCAAAATAATTACCCACTTCAATTAATAAATGAAATTATCAAAGAAAGAATCCATGAAATTTATAATAATACATCTAAAAATAAAAAATGGAATGAAAATTACAATAAATCTGAACTAAAAGTTTCGTTACCATATGCTGAAGGTCTTTCGGAACGTCTTAGAGGTTCTTTAAAAAAATACAATATTAATGTTTATTTCACAAACAACCACACACTTAATAAATTTCCTTTTTTTAAAAATAAAGATTAAAAAAAATAAAGAAAACTCATCTTGTATTGTATATATGATAAATTGTAAATGTTGCAATAAAATTTATATTGGTGAGACTGGCAGGAGACTAAAAACTCGCATTTATGAAAATAAACGAGATTGTGAATTAGGCAATAAAAACACTGGTTTATCAAAACATGCATGGAAATACAATCATTATTTT
>CAKNYM010038770.1:0-16036 GCA_932195095.1 Andricus curvator | reverse complement strand
AACAAAAACTCTACATGTAATATTGTCGTGTTTTGAATATCAAAAAAAATTTTATCATTCAAACAGAATAAATCATTTTTTTGAAACTTCATAAATCGGTACTGGTGGGTTATATAAAACTCATCAATAGGTCAATCGATTCGTCTCAAGGACGCGAAGCAATACTTTACATTTAATATTGTCGTATTTTGAATATCGAAAAAAATGTTCTCATATAAACAGAATAAACCATTTTTTGAAACATCATAAATCAGTACTGGTAGGTTATGAAAAGTTCATCAATAGGTCAATCGATGCGTCTCAAGGACGCGAACAAATACTTTACATATAATATTGTCGTATTTTGAATATCGAAAAAATTTTTCTTAATTAAACAGAATACACCATTTTTTGAAACTTCATAAATCGGTACTGGTAGGTCATAAAAGTTTCAACAATAGGTCGACCGATGCGTTTCATAGACGTGAACAAATAAGCTACATATCGTGTTGTTGTATTTTAAATATCAAAAAAGTTTTTCTTATATAAACAAAGTAAATTTTTTTTCTTTAAATCTCTAAACACAAGAAAAAACTATTTCTAAATAGGCGATCTACCTCAGAATCCTATCAGACCTGGATATCAATCCGAGCTACACTTCATTCAAATTTCTTGATCATAGTTCTTTTACTTTTCGAGATTTGGTGAACAGAAAAAAGTTACACACACACACATACACACACGGGCATTTTTTTAAAACTTTATTTTCGAGCTCCTTGGGTCGAATTATATCAAAATATGTCAAAAAAGTATATTTGAAAATTTAGGTCATTACAAACCTCTCTCTATGAGGAAGCAATATAAAATTGGAATAGAGGTATTTTAAACTTTAACAAACTCTTATTATACAGTTTATAGATAATAGTCAATTATATAACCTTGAAGTAAATAGTCAGTTTATGTTACCTAATCAAAAGCAATTAAAATTCAATCATCATGTAATTTAAAATTGTTGAAAAAAATAATCAGCTAATAATTAATTAATCTGTTTATAACATAAGAAACATTCAACTATAATTTTCATTCAAACATTGTAATAATTTGTATACTACATTGAGAAAAAAAATCACTATCATTTCTGAGAATTTAATATATTAGTAACCTTCCATACTAATTTCAGAGAAAATAAAATCATATTCACATATAATTTTAAAAATTGAATGCAGACACTCGTTTCACAACATCGGCATCATTTCAAAAATAATTTAATTAGTGGTATTTCAAATTCAAATAAACTTTTAGTATGCAAATTATATCCATTATTCAATTACAAAACCTGAAAGTAAATGATCAATTTATGATTCTGAATTTAAAACAATTGAAACTAAATCTTTATGTAATTCAATTTTTTGCTTAAAATTAATGAGCTAATAATTGATTAAACAGTTCACAACATAAAAACCCTCAAGCAATTATTTTCATCGAAACAATCAAATTATTTTTACTCCATATTTTTTTTTTAAATTTTGACCTTCATTTCTGAATATTTTGATTTATTAATAAGCTTTTAAAAAAATTCCAGAAAATTTAAGTTCTAGTAGAATCAATAATTAATCAATCATTTGAAAACATAAAAAGCATCACACAAATATTTTCATTTAAATATTCAATTAATTTTTAATTCATATTTTCAAAATGTTTAATTGCATTACTTAAATTTAAATTACTTATGGGTACTTATGGGTACTGGTAATGGTACAGTACACTATTATTACTATTATTATTATTATTACACTATTATTACCAGTACACTATTATATTACTTATTACTCTTTTATACAAATTTTATGAAAAATCAAAACATATGTATATATAATTTTGAACATTGAATTCAGATAATCATTGCATACCATCGCAAACATTTAAAAAAATTATATAATTATAATGAAAGTATTAAAAAAATTTTTTTATAAAAATTATAGCCAATATTCAATAGCATAGCCTTGAAGTGAATAATCAATTTATGTTATCTAATTAAAATTAATAAAAATTCAATATTTATGTAATTCAATATTGTGAAAAAAATTAATCAGCTTATAATCAATTAATCAGTTTAGAGCATGAAAAGTATCAAATAATTATTTTCATTGAAACATTCAAATAATTTTCACTTTATATTATTATTAAAATTTGAGTTATTAATAACCTTACCAACTAATTCCAGAAAAAATAAAAGCATTTGTAAATACAATTTTGAAAATTGAATTCAGATACTCATTTCGCAAATTCAGAAGCAATTTTACATTTACGTAACTGGAATAAGGCTATTTCAAGTATAACTGAACTTTTATAATACAAATTTTAGCCAATATTCAATTAGATAATCTCAAAATAAATAATCAATTCATGTTACTTCATCAAAGAATATTAAATTCCATTCGTAATGTAATTTGATATTGTGAACAAAATTAATCAGCTTATTCTTAATTAATCAGTTCACAACATAAAACGTATGAAAAAATTATTTTCATTGAAACTTTTAAATAATTTTCACTTTATATATATTTTTCTTTAAATTTTGAATTTTATTTCATTAAATTTAATTTATTAATCATCTTTTAACTAATTCCAGAAAATGTAATTTTCAACAGAAGCAGTTCATATTTAATTAATGAGTTCATAACATAGAGAGCTTTTAATAATTATTTTCATTGAAATATTAGAATAACTTGTATTTAATATTTATCTGACAATTTAAATTATTAATAACCTTCCAAAGTAATACCAGGAGAAATTGAAATATATGCACATATAATTTTGAAAATTGAATTCGGATACTCACTTCACAACATCACAAACATTTGAAAAAATTGTATCTTTTTAAGAGGGCTGTGTACATGGGCATTCGGAGGCATGTCGCATTTCAGCATTTTCTCCGAAAGTATTGTGAAAAATATGACTTATGTGGTATGCCTGGATTAGCAAAAGAATAAAGTATGTCAATCTGTAGTCAAATTTGAATAAATATTTATTATATTAAAAATATGATTGCTCAAAGTTACCCTACTTTTGAAGGCTGATTTCTCGGCTTGTAATAATTATTTCGAAATTTTAACAACGGATAAACATAGATCAATTGTTTCTGAAACAAGTAATATATATAAAGAAACTATTGGTTTGAAATAAATATTAAAATACATGCGAAAAGAAACAGCATTTTTGGGTAAAATTTAAGGCAAGGAACTACCGATCCTGGCGGCCAAATATTGAGGAGACATTTAGGCACGCCCACGCTATTGTACTCACTACAATGCATACCCTTTACCTCACCCCGGCAGGTTGTAGGGCCTGCGCTAACTGTAATTCACATCTGGCACCACTCTCAGGAAAATCTTTTCAGATTCATTTCTGACTTTTCTCTTTAGCCACCAAAGAAATGTACGAAATGTTAAAGTTCCCAAAAAATTTGCCAAAAATACTTCTCTGACGTTCAACGAATTTGCATGTTTCTTGAAATTCTGATTCGACTGATATATACTTTTAGGAGTCACTTTTATCATGAAAATTGAACATAATAATCGAAAAATGAAAATAAACCAAGTTTCCTATTTTGGCAATCGAATGCCAATAGCAAAAATCTCGATTGAAATTTCTTAATCTATCACAAAAATAGTTTCTATTATAGCGATATTTTTTTCATTTGAGAAAGAATCATTGGCAAGCCGAAAAAGTTGTCTTTAAAAGAAGGTCCACTTTGATCAAGCATATTTGTAATATCATAAATATTTATTCAAATGTTATGAATGCAATCTCTACCTTATTCTTATACGAATCCAGGCATACCATATAAGTATAATTTTCAGCAATACTTTCAGGTAAACTAGCCGCGAGACGTGGAAACAAAGTTTGAAATGTTGAAAATACTCGAACTGAATTTTCGTCTAATCGAAACATTTCATTGGGATACACTGAGAGACCTTTTGTTGGAATAAATGAAAAAAATGAATTAGAATTTGGTATAAAATCGTACCAAAATAGGGAAAACTGAGGTTTTATTACACTTATTCGTATTACATTACCGAAGTTTAATATTATCATACGAGTATTTAAAACACGAAGAAGACAAAGTAGTATTCTAAATACGAAATATTATGAATCTCCATTTCAAGAATTAACACTATGAAAAAGTGATATTCTTTTTACTGAGTTTTCGAAAAATAATTTGAATAAGAAAAATAGTGAATATCATAATCTCGAAAACGTATTTTAGAAATTGATATTGTCTATATGAAGTTGACAGAAACCTAAGACGCATAGCAAACTATGAAATCCTTATTGTTGATTTTTCATATAGTTTCGTTTGAGAATGCTCCTCGAGTGTTTCCGCCGTTTTCCGATCGAGCCCGATTGAGCAGAGCCGAATATGGAACGCATGGAACACCGGCCGCGGTCGGTCCAAATCAAATTCGGTTCAATTAGAAATTAGATTAATGCATTTAAATATTGTAAAATCCCATTATTATTATTTTTAAAGAATTACTTGAAACAAAAAATTCGCTGAACGAGAAAATTAATTATACCTTTATTTTATTTCTATTCTCTACTCCAATCCCTGCCCAGATTTCCAAAAATTGGAAAAAGAGCATTTAATGCGTTAATTTTCAAAATCACAAACTTCTTTTTTAAATATTCAACAATGTTTTATTACTACAATCTTTTAACTATCAGAAAAAATATATTTTTTTTAAATTAATATATAATATTGTACACATTATTTATATCTGACTCCTTAGTTCTGTCAAAAGATGCTTGGTAGTAGTGAAACAGGCGCTTTTATCACATGTATACCGAAAGGTTATGTTTCACAACATTTTAAATAAAAGTTAACTCTTTCTATTTTCAATTCATTCATTTACTATGGGATTCAAAACATGAGGAATTTTTTCTCTCGAAATTTATACACTAAGATAATAAGATTTAATTAAATGAGTGCAATTTATAAAATATTACATCTAAATACACTCAGGTTTATTATAATGAGTTACTGAGATATCAGATTGGATAATGTTATTCATAAAAGAATATTATCAGTTCCTTTAAAAAAAATGTATTTTATAAAAAATCAATTCAATCATTGAAAGTGATAAAATGTTTAACCTATCTATTAACCAAATTTTTGAAGCAACAAATCACTCGTGAAACAGGGCCCAGATATTTTTCATACTGCCCTGAATTGTCAAGCGACGCAGCTTTGCCGAGATTTTTGCCAAATATTCCATAATATAAGTTAGCCGTGGGGTTTAGTTGTTAGGAATAAAATGCGTTAGTGCTACGGGTAAGTTAGGTTCGAATCTCGCCGCAGCGATTCCGATTTTTCATAGCGATTAAGCGTGCGATTATGTATGTAGTGAATAAATTAAGTATATAATAATACAAATTATAATTGTACGCGTGTTTCCGTATATAATTGTATTTAGTTTGTGTATTTAGTTCCTCCTTCTGAAGGTTGAATCTTTTGGTGGAGGGAGTTATTTTTCATATAGTCGTTTGAGATTCTCGTATGCTTTGTATGGCAACTTCAAAAGATGTTTTCACTCTTTCGAATAAATTGTATTCCTATCGTTTTAATTTCGCTTGCCAACTTTGATATAGTGAATTTTAAATTCTCGCAAGTTTTATAAGAGTTAATGCAACATTCTTTCCATTTGTTCAAACAAAAATATTAATTCTGCCGGCTAAAAACCACTATATTAATTTTTGATACGCAAACCCTGTTTTCCCTATTTTGGAACGATATTATACTAAATTCTCATTCATTTTTATGATTTATTCTAACAAAAAGTCTCTCAGTGTACGTACATTTTTCGAGGAACGATTTTTGTACCACCCCATTATGTATATAACCCATTATTCATAATCGAAGTCTATAGAAATACTCTAATATTTAAACAATTTGCCTTCTTAACGCAGCAAAGTTTTCAAGATAAATCTTCAATTACAATTGTCATACAACACGTAAAAAATAAGAGCTACATTTCAAGCTTTATTTCGACTTCATGCGGCTACTTTATCCGAAACAATTGTTAACAATTATTACTTATGCCATATGTCTGGATTCGTAAATAAGTAAGGCAGAAGGGATGTTTGTCAAAGTTTAATAAATATTGATGATATTCAAAATATGCTTTGTCAAAGTTACTCTACCTTTGAAGAATAATTTATCGGTTTGTAACTATTATTTCACAATTGAAAAGTAACATTTCAATAAAAAAAACTTTTTTTCTAGTATCTTGAGAAATTTCAGTCCGAATTTTCACTGGATATCAAGTATATTTCGAAACTATCCCAATGAAATGTTTCGATTAGACGAAAATTCAAATAGAGCATTTTCGACATTTCAAACTTTGTTTCGACTTCGTACGGCTATTATGTCAGAAACTATTGTTAACAATTATTACTTGTGTAGTATGCTGGATTCGTAAGCGAATAAGGTAGAAGGGATCTTCAAAGATAATTCAACAGGAAGAAATATTTAAAGATCAACTGTGATTGAAAATATTAACCGATTTTTTCCAATCTTTTTTTGAGTTACTCGTAATAATATAACGAGGCTAATTCAGTATATTACAATTGAATTAAGTGATATTGTACAAAATTTAGATTTTTCTACGGTGTGTCTAATCTCAAACAATGGGAAGGTCGCGCCAGGCCAAAAACCGTCCGCTCGGCAAACTACCCCCCGCCGCACGGGTGCCGATTTCCAGACAATGCCTCACGCAGGCCGACTGTCCCCTGATAATGACTTATTGCAGGAAATTTTTTTCACACTTTTTTTTCCGATGTACCCTTTTTCCCTGAGAATATTCGTACGGTGATTGGCTGTCGAAAATTTTTTTTTCACTAACAAGCTCCACCTTTTTGGGCGTGCTTATCATATTTCTGTCTCTCTCGCACACTCAACTCAGAATTCCCACGGGTGTCCCCAGCCCTCTTAATGGAGATATATTAAAGAAAAAATACATTTTTATCATAAAAATAGCAGCTAATATTAAATCACATAACCTTAATGTAAATAATCAATGTATATAATAAAAATAATCATGTAATTCACTTTTTTGAAAAAAATAAATCATTCAATAGTTAATAATAGTTAATTCATCTGTTCAGAACATAAAAATAATTTTTATCTTATATTTTTCTGAAAATTTCAATTATTTATAATATTTTTAACTAATTCCATCAAAACTTAAAACACATTTACATCATTTTTAAAGTTATGAAATTGGAATAGAAGTATTTTAAATATAAATAAACTTTTATTATACAAATAATATCCAATATTCGATCACATAACGATTCCTTCTATACTACAATCTTACACAAGATGGAGGTTACCTTTTTTCATATGAAGGATTTGAACTTTTATTCCTGAAAATTTAATTTATTTATAAAATAGAATCAGTTAATATATAATTTATTAGTTCACAACAAAAAAGGCATTAAACAATCGTTCTCACTGGAACATTTAAAATATATTTTTTCATTTGAAATTGCATTTCTATACATTTAATTTATTAATGACTTTTAAAACTAATTCCAGAAAAATTCAAAATATATGTATATATTAATTAATCATTTCACAACATAAAAAGCAATAAACAGTTATTTTAATAAAAACCTTTCAATAATTTTTACTTTATATTTTTCTGAAATTTTGAATGAATAATAACCTTTTAAACTAATTCCTCAGAAAAGTAAAAAATATTTACATATAATACTGGAAGCAGAATTCAGATACTTATTTCACAACATCGAAAAATTTACCAAAATTATACAATTGGAATAGAAGTATTTCAAACATAAATAATCTTTTCTTATAAAAATTATAGTCAATATTCAATTACATGGCCTTCAACTAAATAATCAATTTATGTACTTAATTTAAATAAATTAAAATATAATCTTTATGTAATTTAATATTGAAAAAAATTGATTATCTAATGATTCATTCATCTGTTGACAACATAAAAAGCATTCAACTATAATTTTCATTCAGGCATTCAAACAATTTTTACTTTGAATTTTTTTTAATTTACACTTTCATTTCTGAACATTCGATTTATAAGTAACCTTTTATAGTAATTTCAGAAAAAATTAAAACACATTCACATATAATTCTGAAAATTAAATTAAAATAATTATTTCGCAACATAAATTTAAATTAAAATTATCAATAACCTTCTAAACCGATTCCAGAAAATGTAAGTTTAAATAGAAGCAGTTAATAATTAATCTATCAGTTCATAACATAAAAAGCATTCCACAATTATTTTCATTAAAACATTCAAATAATTTTTACATTATATTCTCCTTTATAATTTTAAATTTCATTTCTATACATTCAATTCATTACTAACCTTTTAAACTAATTAAAAAATAAAAATGAAATATATGTACATATGATCTTGAAAATTGAATTCAAATAGAGTCACTTCACAGCTTCACAAGCATTTGAAAAGATTATTTAATTGCAATACAGGTATTTTAAAGAAAAAGTAAAGTTAAAGTATAAAAATAATCACCATTATCCAATTACATAACCTTCAAGTAAATAATCAATCTATGTTACTTAATTGAAAAAAAACTTAATTTAATCTTTATTTAATTTAAAGTTTTTTAACTAAATTAATCAACCAATAATTAATTAAACTGTTTACAACATAAAAAGAATGAAACCATTATTTTCATTGAAATATTCAAATAATTTTTACTTTATATTTTTTAAACATGAAATTTCGTTTCTGAAGATTGGAATTATTAATAATTTTTTATACTTATTTTCAACAAAATTTAAGCATAGTATTTAAATATAATTTTTAAAATTAAATTCAGATACTCATTTAAGCATTAATCTATAATTTTCATTGAAACATTCAAATAATTTTTACCTTATATTTTTTTTTTCAAATTTGAACTGCCATTTCTGACAATTTAAATGATCAATAACCTTTTAAACTGATTCCAGAAAATGTAAGTTTAAATAGAATCAGTTAATAATCAATAAATCAGTACATAACATAAAAAGCATTACACAATTATTTTCATAAAAACATTCAAATAATTTTTACATTATATTCTCCTTTATATTTTTAATTTCATTTATATACATTCAATTCATTACTAACCTTTTAAACTAATTAAAAAAAAAACTAAAATATGTGTACATATAATCTTGAAAAATGAATTCAAATAGAGTCATTTCACAACGTCACAAGCGTTTGAAAAGATTATATAATTGCAATAAAGGTATTTTAAAGAAAAAGTAAAGTTATAGTATAAAAATAATCACCAATATCCAATTACATAACCTTCAAGTAAATAATCAATTTATGTTACTTAATTGAAAAAAATTTAAATTCAATCTTTGTTCAATTCAAAGTTTCTAACAAAATTATTCGAGCAATAATTAATTAAACTGTTTACAACATAAAAGGCATGAAACTATGATTATCATTGAAACATTCAAATAATTTTTACTTTGTATTTTTTTTTCAAATTTGAACTCTAATTTCCGACAATTTCAATTGTCAATAACCTTCTAAACTGATTCCAGAAAATGTAAGTTTAAATAGAAGCAGTTAATAATTAATCTATCAGTTCATAACATAAAAAGCATTCCACAATTATTTTCATTAAAACATTCAAATAATTTTTACATTATATTCTCCTTTAAATTTTAAAATTCATTTCTATACATTCAATTCATTACTAACCTTTTAAACTAATTAAAAAATAAAAATGAAATATATGTACATATGATCTTGAAAATTGAATTCAGATACTCATTAAAGCATGCATACATAATTTTCACTGAAACATTCAAATAATTTTTCTTTATATTTTTTTTCAAATTCGAACTCTCATTTCTGACAATTTGAATTATGAACAACATTTTAAACTAATTCCAGAAAATTTAGGTTTTAATAGAATCAGTTAATAATTAATTAATCAGTTCACAATGTAAAAAGCATTAAACAATTAGTTTCATTGAAACATTCAAGTAGTTTTCACATTATATATATGTTTTTTGTTTAAAATTTCATTTTTAAACCTTCAGTTCAATAGTAAGCTTCAAAAATAATTAAAAATTTTTTTTAAATATATATGTACATATCATTTTGAAAATTTAATTCATATACAGTCATTTAACAACGTAACAAGGACTTTAAAAAAATAATTAATCAATCAGTTTAGAAAATAAGAAGCATGGAACTATATCTAATCCCATCGAGTAGACTATAGTCACGAAGGAATAGTATACTATTTCTTCGTGACTATAGTACATACGATAATATCGGCGGAAATATAACGCGCATATACCCTGATAAAGAACAACATCTGCGCCTGGATTAAAAATGCAGAAAAACTACTGAAATACATTTCATTTTATGCCGTGTATTGAGAAAGTCAGTCATAACAAGCAAAGATATAATATCTTCAATAACAACTTACATTGAATGTAATAGTAAAAATAAATAAATTGAAATAATTATCGGCGATCGATAAAATGAGAAATCTACTTTTTTAATTCTGTTAGTTTTAATTTTAAATATAGAGGGTCACCCTGTGACTTGCTATTGCTAACAGAAATTCTTTCTCCATGAAATTACGAGTTTTCATCTATAGGAATAAGAAAATAACGAATTGTGTACAAAATAGTTTAATTTTGTACCAAATAGTTGAATTTTATACCAAAGTGTTGAATTTTTAAGTCAAATAGACGTATTTTCTATAAAATAGCTGTATTTTCAAATCGAAAATATAAATTTTCACCAAAAAAGTTAATTTTATACCAAATAGATCAACTTCAAACTAAGTAGTAGTTGATTTTTCAGCCAAATAAATGAATTCACAACAAAACATGCAATATTTAATATTAAAAAAAAAATATTTCAATTTTACATAAAAAATAGTTTCCCCAAAAAGGATGGATTTTCAGCCGAGAACATTAGTTTTCTACCAAAAAAAAAGAGTTTTCAATCAGAAAAGATCGTTTTTAATTTAAAAGATCAATTTGCAACCAAAAATGGAATAGTTTCATTTTTAGTTAAGAAAATTTTCCAAGAAAAAAAACGAGTTTTCTAGCAAAGTGGGCAAGTCTTCAACCAAAGAGATGAATTTTCAATTAAAAAATGGTGAATCTTCAAAAAAATTCTAGAAATGAGTTCAAAATTTAACCAAAAATTTGATTTTTTAACCAAGAAAATTAATTTTCTACAACGAAAGATGAATTATCAACAAAATACATGAATTTCCAATCAAGTACTTGAATTTTCATCCGGTTGAACAATAAGTTCTAAAAGTTGAACTAGTTTTCAAAGGGATTTTAAAGAATTTTAACTGATTGTTGGTCATTTGAAACGATTTTATAGGGTTTCAAAGCTTTTAGAGTATTTAAAAAGATTCCAAGGGATTTCAGATAATTTCGAAAATTTCAAGAAATTTCATCTGATTTCAGAAGATTTGAAAATTTTTGAAGAAATTTTAAGAGACATTACACAAGATAATTTACGGGATTTCAAGGGATTTTCAGGTACTTTGCCAGACCTACGCGATTTTATAGGATCTCCAAGGACCGAGCATTTTTGGCGTTGAAAATTCATTTTTTTAACTGAAAATTTAATTATTCTGGTTGAAAATTCATCTCTTTAGTTGAAAGTTGAATATTATGTTAAAAATTGATCTTTTTAATTGAAAGTTAAACTGCTTGAGTAAAAGTTGAACTACTTTGTTAAAAGTGTATCTATTTTTGCTTGAAAATTTAACTCTTTTGCTACAAATTCGTTTTTTTGTTTAGAATTAATTTTCTTCGCTGAAAATGTAACTTTTCCATTTTTGGTTAAAAATTGACGTATTTTATTTGAATATTCGCCTTTTTGGTAGAAAAGGAATCTATTTGGTTTGAAAGTTCATATTTTCGAGTTGAAAATTCAACGGTTTGACAGAAATTTCATCTTTTCGCTTGAAAGTTCAAGTTGGATGAACTTTTTTTTCTCTCCTGACTGAAAAATCTCTATTTGTTGAAAATTCGTCTTTTCGGTTGGAAAATTCATCATTTTAGTTAAAAATTCAACTATTTCGTTAAAAGTTCATGTATTTTGTTGAAAATTCGTCTTTTTGTTTTTAAAATTCATCTCTTTTAGTTAAAATTTTATCTTCTTTGGTTAAAATATCAACTGTTACATTTTTTTGAAAATTCAACTGTTGTCTAAAAAATTCCTCTTTCTTGTTCTAAAGTTCAACTGTTCGGTTGTAAATGCAACTGTTGTTGGTGGAAGTATAATCATTTTTGTTTACAAATTCGACTATTCGGTTAAAATTTCGTATTTGTAGGTAGAAATTTCAAGTGTTTGATTAAAAATTCAACTATTTTGTTGAAAATTTCATTATTTTGTTGAAAATTCCAGTATTTTATTAAAATCATAATGTTTCGTCGATAATTGAACTGTTTTGTTGAACATTCGTCTATTTGGACAAGAAATTCGTCCTTTTGGATTAAAAATGCATCTTTTTTTTGTAGAAAATGCCACTGTTTTTGATGAAGTTCTTTCTGGTTTGAAAATTCGACCATTTGGTTGAAAATTCATCTTTTTTGTTGAAAGTTTAACTGTTTTGTTAAAAACTCATCTTTTTTGATTGAAAATTCAACTGTTTTAGTTAAAAATTAACTTTTTAAACTGAAAATTTAACAATTCCTGTTGAAGATTCATCACTCTGATTCAAAATTTATCTTTTTAGGTGAAAATTCGTTGTTTTTTTTTGCTAATCATTAATTTTTTTAACTGAAAATTTAACTATTCCTGTTGAAGATTCATCATGTTAGTTGAATGTTCATCTCTTTGATTGAAAATTGTTTTTTTTTTAAATTAAGTTTTTTAACTCTAAGGGTAACTGCTTTATTTTTGGTTAAAATTTTATCTTTTTTATTTAAATATTCGCCTTTTTTGGTAGAAAACGAAACTTCTTGGTTAGAAATTTCCTATTTTTGGATAAAAATGCGACTGGTTGGTTGAAAATGAATTTTTCGTTGAAAATTCATATTTTCAAGTTAAAATTCAATTGTTTAAAAGAAAATTAATATTTAATAGAAAGTTCAACAAGTTGGAAAAAACCTTTTTTTCCTTTCTTGACTGAAAAAGCTTCATTTGTTGAAAATTCGGCTTTTTGGTTGGAAAATTCATAATTTTAGTTGAAAATTCAACTGTTTGTTTAAAATTCATGTATTTTGTCGAATAATCGTAGTTTTTGGTAGAAAATCAATCTTTATGGTTGAAAATTCGTCTTTTTGTTTTCAAAAGCTATCTCTTTTGGTTTAAATTTGATCTTCTTTGGTTAAAATAGCAACTATTACATTTTTTGTTGAAAATTCAACTGTTTTCTAAAAAATTCGTCCTGATGGCTTGAAAATTAAACTATTTGGTTGAAAATGCAACTGTTTGTGGTTGAAGTTAATTCATTTTTTTTTAAATTTGACTATTTGGTTAAAAAATCACCTTTTTTGTTGAAATTCTTATTATTTTGTTAAAAAGTCTTTTTTTGTTTGAAAATTCAACTGTTTTGTTGAACATTTGTCTATTTGGAAAAAATGTCCTTTTGTATTGAAAAATAAACTTGTTTTTTTTTTGAAAATTCAACTGTATTCTAAAAAATTCAATTATTTGGTTGAAAATGCAACTATTTTTGTTTGAAGTTTCATATTTTTTGTTTGAAAATTCGACCATTTGGTTGAAAATTCATCTTTTTTGTTCAAATATAATTATTTTGGTAAAAAATCATAATTTTTGTCGAAAATTCAACTGCTTTGATGAATATTCGTCTATTTGGAAAAAAGATTCGTCCTGTTGGATTGGAAATTCATATTTTTGTTGACATTTCATATTTTTGGTCGAAAATTCAAATGTTTTGTTGAAAATTCGTCCTTCTGGATTAAAAATGCAATAATCTTTTTTTATTAAAAATTCAACTGTTTTCTAAAAACTTCAATTATTTGGTTGAAAATGCAACTATTTTTGGCTGAAGTTTAACCTTTTTTGTTTGAAAATTCGACTCATGGAGAATATTCGACTATATGGTTAAAAGTTAATCTTTTTTGTTGCAATTTTTAACTATTTTGTTAAGTTATCTTTTTGGTTGAAAATTCAACTGTTTTGTTGAATATTCTCCTATTTGGACAAAAGCTTCGTCCTTTTGGATTGGAAATTCATTTTTTTGTTGAAAATTCAACTGTTTTCTAAAAGGTTAAATTATTTGGTTTAAAATTCATATTTTGGTTGAAAGTTTGAATATTTTGTGAAGAATTCATATTTTTTGGTCGAAAATTCAACGGTTTTGTTAAAAATTTGTCCTTTTGAATTGAAAAGTCATCTTTCATGGTAGAAAAGTCATCTTTCTTGGTTGAAATAAATAAATATTTAAATTTTAATGTGGAATTTTTGTATTCTATTTATAAAAGATGATTCAATGTTAAAATTTGTTACAATATTAAAGTGCTGGTCTTTGCATATTAATGGTAGGGAAAATAAAAAATTGGTCAGGGAATTTTGAAAATGAAGTTTTGCTGACACCCTGTTAATACTTAAATAGCTCAGATTAAGGAAAATTATAGCTGGAAAAATTTTGTGATGCTTGAAAAAAACATGAAATTGCAAGTGAATTTTTGTCAGAATTTCAATAGACACCCTGATTCAGGGTGGCCCCTCGACCGGGAAACCGGGAATTTTAGGAGACCGGCAAAAACCGGGAAATGACGTTGAATTTATTTTTTGACCGGGAATTTGACAAATTTTCAGGAAAAAAATCTGTTCAACTTTGATTTCAACCGTTTTTTAAAATAATTAATTAAATTGTTATCTTTTTCAATTATGATATCATTCAGTTTAGAATGCGTAATTCGAAAATATTTCACATTAAAAATTTTCCATTTTTAGATTTTAATTTTTAACCGTACATTTTAATTAAAAGAATTTTAAAATGCAGTTTTAAAGACTTAAAGAATTAAAATTTAGCAGAGTTTGAAATCGAAGATTTTTGATAAAAAATATTATTAGTTGATCAACTGTGAATATAAATTATTTAATGATTTTCAAAATTGAACTGTACTTTCAGGATTAAAAAGTGAATAATAATAATTTATTTTACAAGACGATTCGGAATCAATTCATAATTTTAAAATTTCCAGATTTTAACGTTAAAAATTAAACTGTTTCAATTGGAAAGTCTTATTAGTTAAAAAAATATAAACGCCCGATTGAATCTTTATAAACTATTTTCAATTTTAAAATAACTTCAAAATAATATATTCATAATTAAAGGCTTTTATTAAACTTCAAATATTGTTACAGTCTAAAATGTTCCATTTCTAAACCATTCAATTAAAATTTTTTTAATTATGAAAAGAACAGTTACTTAATATTTAGAAATATCTGACTGTTCATTTAAAATCAGTAGTAATTATAAATCAAATATTCAAAACTAAAAACAAAAAAACTTGAAAGTTTTGAAAAAATTCAAAATTGTTTAAAAATTTGAAAAGATTTCAAATAATTTAAACGAAGTGCCTACTTGTACCAAAAGACCCGGCTATTCGTATCGAAATTTCGGTGCAAATAGCCCTCGGCTTAATTAATAACAAAATATAGATTTTTGCAGATTTCGAACAAAAAATTTAGAAGATTTTTAAGAATTATGAAAGGCTTTAAATGAATAAAAAATATTTCCTTAAGATTCCTAGGAAAATTGAAAATGATTTTTTATTTTGAAAAATTAATTTCAAGAGAATATTGGAAAAAAATTTAGAAAGATTTACACAATTGTCAAAAATGAATGGGGAAGATTTCAAGGATTTTTTTTTATTTTGCAGGATTTTAAAAAAATTGTACGAAAAATTCAAATCATTTTTGATTTTAGATTTTTCAAGATTTTGAAATAAAATTTTGAAGTATTTTAAGATCTTTTGAAATATTTAAAATAAAAATAATTTAACTTTTAATTTAAGAAG
>CAKNYM010038768.1:0-16687 GCA_932195095.1 Andricus curvator | reverse complement strand
CTGAAAATAAAAGACATAAGTAAAAATTTTAAATAGAAATTCAGCATAACAATATTACTAAAGTACTCATTGGTACATAAGAAAAATTATGCACATATTTTATATATGACATCTTCCTCATAAAACCTTTGGTTATAGGCAACGAGGGTATCCCAACTTATTTTTGATAAGTGTCTGGGTGATTTCTAAATTGGAAAAATATGTACATCCCATTGGAAACCTTATTTTTAATAAGTACCGGGAAGACATTTGAAAAATAAAAAATAAAATAAAAATTTTTTAAAAAACATATATCATGTATAAATGTAACCATTTTTCATTTTTTATAACCTGAAAATATGTAAATTATGATTAAGCATAACAATATTACAAAAGTACTCATTGGTACATAAGAACAATTATGCACATATTTTATATATGGCATCTTCCTCATAAAACCTTTGGTTATAGGCAACGAGGGTATCACAACTTATTTTTGATAAGTGTCTGGGTGATTTCTAAAATTGGAAAAATATGTACATCCCATTGGCAACCTTATTTTTAATAAGTACCGGGAAGACATTTGAAAAAATAAAAAATAAAATAAAAATTTTTTAAAAACATATATCATGTATAAAGGTAAAAAATTTTCATTTTTTATAACCTGAAAATATGTAAATTATGAATAATAAAGAAGGAAAATAGACCATAGTGCCCAGATCTAATGTTTGTGGGTGATTCAAAACCAATCTATTTAGATTATTACATTTTCACAAATAGGAAAAAGAAACAATCCAAACAAAATATGCATGTATTTCTAAAATTGCTAATATTTAATGCATTCTTATTACAAAAATTTTTTAAATAAAAAGATTTCTTTCAAGAAATTGAGGTAAAATTATTAAGACTCAATTAAAAGAAATCAGAAAATAGTCATAAAAAAACCCTGCAGATTGGAATGAATCATTTGTTTAGTGTCTCTATTTAAAAAAATTTTAAAATTAAGATCGAACAGAAATCTATTTTATCATGAACAATTTTATGCAAAGTGAGCAAGAAAAAATTCAGATTTAAAAAACAGACTTCTAAACTACCTCACTTTTCGGCTCATTAGAGACAAAAATAACCAAAAGAAAAAAGAGGGAGAAAAAGAGAAAAAATCAACCAAAACCAACCTCTCACTTTTTCCTTTATCCGTCTTTTTTATACTACCAGGGAACCAACATGTTTTGGGGCCAATTTAGACCCCCTCATCAGGGATTATTTATAGGAAACTACAAGGTATTTGTAATATATACTTATGATCCAAATTTGCATTCATTAGTGAAAAATTGACCAAGATATAGAATTTATTATTTAAAATAAGATTGAAAAAGTATTAAAAATTCGATCTATTCAAGGATTTATTTTAAAACTAGAAAAAGAAAATTGGTACTCAATTAACTTCAGGTGAAGAGCTGTTTAAACGTCACAAAACACAGTCTCGAAAAAACATAGAAATTTTATTTTAATTTATATTAAAAAAGGTAAAAATTATTTTAATTGAAAATATCACTAGCAAAGAAAATAACGTGGTGAAGTATTCAAAATCCCGAGGCAAACTAACCTTCTTTTTTAACACGAAAACACTGAAGGCATGCCAGAATTTAGAAATCATTCCATCCCACTTTTAAGAGAGAGAGAGAGGGGGAGAAAAGACCCTTTTTATTTTTATAGCTTTTCGTTCGCCAGGACAAGTGACACAATTTTCAACGAGCCTCTTGAACCAACCCAAAACATCATAAAACACACATGTTACCAAAAAATTTTTACAGATCTAAGAAAAATCTAAAATATAAGAATTCGTTCCAAAAATCATTAGCAATTATTCAGAAATGAATACAAAAATAAGATATCAAAAGCGATCTGAAAATAAAAGACATAAGTAAAAATTTTAAATAGAAATTCAGCATTCTGCGGCTCTAAGGGTAATGATTTTAAATCTATTATCCTTGCAGCTTCTCCACGTTATCTCAAAACATCGGTAAAGTAGAAGCAGGGATTCTGACATGATTTACAAAATAACAAATTAATATAAAATGATAATACTTTTGAAATTCCAATCCTTATTTTATTTGTACAGAAAATAAATTAGTGGCAATATTAAAGGTTTGCCACAATAATTAATTTTAATGCTAATTTTGTAATTAGGTAAATATTTATTTTTCCAATTGATATTTCACATTCCGGTGTATTAAGTAAAGATGATATAAATGTTTCTTTAAAATGGATAAAGAAACAGTACCGCTTGGGGTACCAGTACCAGATTGGGGTACTCATCGCCGATTGGGCTACTTCGATTTACTGTTTGGCGACTCAAATCTTACCGCGGCGATTAATCGCCATTTGGGCTACATATGAAATTAAATTGGCTACTTTTGGGCTTTACCTACTTTCTTGATTTATTTTTCTTACTTGCGAGGAGAGATGGTTATTAATCCTGTTTCAAAGGTTGCAGAAGTTCCTTTTTATCGTTTCAAATAGACGCGCCCAATCAAATACTTACGAAGATGCGCACGCAATCCCTATCTTTATGCTCTATACATATGGCGCGGAGGCAAGAGGAAGAGGCCAAGGGCTACCGCAAGCAAACGTGTGTAGTGAATTTTGAATTCTGTAAATAGTAGGTAGCACGAAGTAATAGTAAGGAGAAACCACGCTAATGCATTTGCGGCGGTAAAGCATGGCAACTTTTTCGGAATAGATGGGGGGTGGGGCTTTCCCAATGTGTGAGTGAAATATCTGCGATAGCGGACAGATCGAGAGTGCCGAGTGTCATGGCGGTCAGTCAAACCCGAGGCAAAGCAAATTTTGTTTACGTGCCGTGATGAAATTCGAGTGTAATATTAAGATTATATTTATAATCATTTGTAGAAAAAATGTGGCTGCCATTACATCTTGCTTTAATCAATTATTATAAAAGAAACTGAGATGCATAAAGCAAGGTTTTTTGAATTATTTTGTAGAAATGAAATAAAATATTATATTTTCCTTGAATATCCGTGGTTTTTTCCAAGAAATTACAATTTTATTATTTTTAATGATAAAATATAACAGATTAATATAAAAGCAGATTCAGGGTAAGTGTAATAACTGTTTCTTGTTTTTCTTTTTTAATTAAGAAATACAAATATCTGTCAGCAATTTGAGGTTTTGATCATTAACAATTTCAAAATATGCGAGTTCAGGTTTTACAATGAAAAATTCTTTAATTTTGATGCTTTATATTTGAAATTTCTTACATTTAGAAGATTTAGAATTAAAAAGTCGACTTTTAATTTTGAAAATTTTCATTTATGTATCTTTGAAATTGAAGAGTTGTCAATTATAACTTCTAAAAAATATAGAACTTTCAATTGTAAATATTTTAAAGTGGAGAATTTTTAATTTGGACATTTTACAATCAAAAATTATGCGAGTTTTAAGATTCACAATTATTTTCGCGCTTTCAATTCGAGGTTGGTCAAAGAGGTTAATGAACATTATTTTTGCAATCAAAGTACATGATAATTGTTCTCGTAAGATCACTGAAGTTAAGCATTGATGGGCGCGGTTAGTACTTGGATGGGTGACCGTTCAGGAAATACTGCGTGCTGTTGGCCCGTCGTGGGTGTGGTGGACCCACATTGGTAGTAAATATCCACCTAGAAACACTACCCGAATCGGGTAGTGAGGCAATGAACTTTCGAGTTCGAACTGCTAATCAATGTATGTGTGAGATTACTTCGTGCATCTTCGTAGCTCTCGCAGATATTTCACTCAAAGGTCTCGACATATATTCCGAAAAAGTTGCCATGCTTTCGTAGTACACAATTTCTTCTCCTTACTATTACTTCGTGGTAGGTAGAATAGATTTTTGCAAGCAGATATGGGAGAGTGGGGTAAATATCTAAAAAGGTGTTAGGAGAGGTGGGAGAATGATCCTGAACGTTATTTAAGAATCTTTTTTATTTCATAAATTCTGCCCTCTTTATCGTCTTTAAATTATATTTTTAAATTGTTTAGTATAAAAACCACGAAATGGGGCTCGTTACTTAAGGGGGTATTTCTATTTGACCGGACCAAAAAATCGATTTTTTATTTTTCGATAGTATGTAGTATGTGGAATTTCTACGCAAAGGGATTTGTTTGGTTCGCACTTTTTAATAAAGCTGGAGCAGTGTCAACTGCGCAGAGCGGAGAGTACTCATCCGCACGCTGTGGAGGGCCGCCTCAGCTGTCAGGCAGGCAGGTCATAAATGTGTATAATAGAGTCATTGTTCATCTCAAACAGGTTTTACTTCCCCAATACGATGTTCCGAAAGCATTTATAGATTTGTATCCAAGTTCTAGTCAAAACTTTCAGTGTTAGGTCCATGATCTAAGTACACACGGTCTAGCCTTAAACGCATTTTTCTCAAAACACGATTTTTTAAAATGGCTGACATGATTCCGTCAATACCACTGGACTGATTAAGCTCAAATTTGGAGGATATATTCAGCAGATATTTGGCTATAGTCCGAACTAAAATAAATAAATAATGATTTTTGAATTATTAGCAAGTCAAATACTACCTCCAAAAAAGTCAAAATTCGCAAACAAAATTTCAAATGGGCGCCATTTTGTCAATTTTCCATATTTTTGATTTGTTTTAGTCCCGGTTATATCCGTACTCGTATATTTTAAGAATCTCCTCGATTCTTTTGTTTGAGATGACCTGGAGCAGCTGAATTATGTCAGTCAAGTGAGGGTGTTGTTTCCGGGACACATTTTTTGAATTGCTACAGCGCCCCCTATTATTTCTTTTTTAATTGGTAACCATGTATTTTTTTTTAGTTTAAGATCTGTTTAAAAATATATAAAAACTTTCATTCAAAACTATTAACAATTGTATTTTTTATGAATTTTTGAAAAACGCCTGAAAAAAGCTCGGTCAAATAGAAATACCCCCTTAAACTTTGTATGCGCTATTTGGGGTTTTAAAACTTCCGCGCTTTTTGGGCTACTCCTGCGTCCTATATTCGCGACTTTGTCGGGTGGGAATCTGGCAACACTGCCCACCTCCTCTTCTCTCATCTTTATCTCTGCGGAAAAGACTTGTGTAATGATCAAGTGCTACGAGGCCCGAAGAAATTTTAAGCCTGAGCCAGGTCTCGGATACGGCTATGATATGATAGGAACAGGACATAAAGTGATGTTTAAATTCAAGGTAATGGGCAGGTAAAGACTGAGCGTTAACGTGACATATATTTAAAGTTTCCATTAAGAGAGTAATAGATAAAGTTCGAGTATAGTTAAATATAGAAGTGTCTGAAATACGTAAATTAGTTGAAAATACATTTCCGTGAAACTAAAGTAACAGAGAGTAATAACCAACAAAATCCAGTTCACTTGATTACATTTGAAAACAGGGAATAAGGCACATAAAGAATTAAAGTTAGAAAAGCAATAAGCATTATAAAGCTCGTGATGTATAAAAATAGTATAAGAAAGGTCAATTTGTAGAGGCAGTGCAAGGCTGCATTAGCGCAGTAAAAAGTACAAAATTGTTGATATTTAACTTCAGAAGGCACAGTGTCCAGAATGGCCAACATGCAGCAATATATAAAATATGACAGATATTTACCTATGTAGAAGTAGCATAAACTATAGAGTAGTGCTATTGATCGGCTAGAAACAATTATCAAATACATAATGGACCTAGAGAGTAGTTGCTATTGTAGTCCTTCAACAGATTGTATGTTCGACAGGTGTATTCGTGGCGAGCTATCCTCCTTACGGCAGAAAATTTTTCCGACAGAAATCCACAAGTATTTGATTTTTTCTCTCTACGAAGACCGAGAGAAATAGCATAAATCGTTCTTTCCAGTGGTGTTAATGCCTCCCGAAGGTAAAGAAAACGCTTTTCGTTGCCAGTCCATCCCATATTCAAAGTACAGAAGTCTCTCTTAACCTTACGTCTTGCAATAAGTTCATCCCGTAGATCTTGTCTGCCAAATTTGGCTACAATTATCGAGGGGGGGGGGATTACTCAATGAAGGTGCTTTTATAATTCGATATAATTTGACGTCATTCTTACGAATATTTACATCTAGAGCCCTGGCGACAGATTCCATGGAGGCCATGAGGTCTTCATTAGACTCATTGACATTGAGCGCGTGCTCAAGAGTCACCACTTTGGCTTTCAAATCTTTAGCTAAATACTCGGATGATGCAGATGAAAATAAATATAAGTTTACTCCCACGTGCTTTTGGGACAGCCTTGTGCGTGTTTATTCAAGTATAATTTAGTGAATACTGTAGCAATTTTTCTATAGTGACGATAGTGACATAGGCTGTAAGAATTAGTCAGCTTAAGGGGAATTAGGCAGTGGGAGGTAGGAGAGGTCAGAGAGGAGAGGTCGAAAGGCGTGAAGAGATTTTAGTTCGCAATCGATGGCCGTCACCGACCTATATGTAGAGTCCAAATTAATTCATTAAATTCATTTTATTAACAAAGTTGTTGTTACTGATATTAAATCACCGTCCTAATCCAAGTCCTAGACAGTGTACAACAAATTCAGAAGTGCGATAAAGGACGTGTCGATTTTTCGTGAAAAAGAACATTTTCAGAGACAGGGCGTGGTCAGAACGACGCGTCGGTACCGGATATTGCGTACTCAGAAGGAACAAAAGATTCGCGAGTGGTTAGAACCGTGATTTCTTATTGAAATTATAGAACCGAGATCGAGGATTGATCGTTCTCGCGGGTAGTAACAGTGGTAGAACCGAGATCGAGGAGTGATCGTTCTCGCGGGTACTCCCGAGTAGCAACAGTGTACGGCAGTATGAGTGACGCTGAAGAAAGAGCAGTCCATTACAGGGATGTACATGAGGTTTTACCAACCTTTGATCCTGTCAAAGGTGGTATTGATATTGTTGACTGGATAGCAAAAATAGAGGAATACGCTGAATTATATCACTGGAATGAGGTGGCTAGAACCCATTACGCTCTATCCAAGCTAACACGCGTCGCTAGATTATGGCGCGATAGTTTGCCAGCGGCAAGACGCACTTGGGAAGAATGGAAGGAGCTTTTGATTGAAGAATTTCCATGCGAAGACAGTGAGCTGAAAAGAAGGAAAGAAGCTCAGAATTTTAAACGGCAGCCAGGGCAAGACATAAACCAGTACTATTACCAAAAGTTGGCAAAATGTAATAGAGCGGGAATGTCTAATAGAGAAGCCATTGAATGGATAGTTGACGGTCTAAACAATAATCGGATCAGGGACTACTTGGGACCACTGTCTCGTTACACATCTGGAAGCAAGTTATTAACAGATTTGAAGGGTGCAACGCACATTTTGAATGAAGAGAAATCACGTTCGAAATTTGAGAATAAAGAAAGCAAAAATAAAGACAATAGAAAAACCACAAAGAAATTTACATGCTTTAACTGTAAAGAAGAAGGACATGCTGCAAGTGCATGTACAAAGCCTAAAAATAATAATTGTTTTTTGTGTGACAAGCCTGATCACATTGCAAAGGATTGCAGGTCGAAGAAAAACAGCAGCGAATCGGCAACAGAAGCAAGTAGTTCCAAGAAGGTTCTGCATATCCAGAGTGATAATAAGAAAAGGCTGAAATATTTTAAAGAAGCATATATCGGCCGAAAATTGCTGAAAAGCAATGTTGATCCTGGAAGTGAAGCAGTGGTTTTGAGGGAGGACGCAGCGAAGGAGTTGGGCCTTGAGTATCGTGAGTCAAGCGATCAGCTTATGGGCTATGGCAACGGAGAAGTGCGCACGCTCGGAGAGCTTGAAGCTGAACTTGCGATCGACGGTGTGGGCCTGAAGGTCCGAATTCACGTCGTACCAAACGAAGCACAGCAGATTCCTTTGATTGTGGGGCAGCCGTACACGGATGGAGTTGTATACGAGAGCAAGCCATATGAGATTACATTCATGCACGCTAGTGATGAAATGAGTAAAATTACACCGGAACAGGAAACAAAAACTCCGCTTTGGGCAAAAGAGGCTATGGTAATACCGAAAAATTATGTCGGATTTGTGTCGGTAAGCACCATTTTTCCTAATGAGGATATTTGAATCGAAGGAGGGATTCGAGAAGACGGAAGACTAATGCCGAGATGTATTGTCAGCACTGACGCAGAAGGAATATCCAAAGTTCCTATTCTAAATATGACTGGAAAGAATGTCAATATTAAAGTAGGAACGATTTTAACGAGAGCCGAGAAGATAGATGTGCAGCAGGATGTCATGAGGAAAGAAGTAAACAACACTCCAATTGATGAGAAAGAAATTAACACTGAGCTTCCGAAAGAAGATAAGAAGAAATTAGTCAGCACGATGAACGACTATAAGGGATTTGGTTGCTAGGAACATGCGTCAAATAGGATGCACGAATAATGCAGAAATGAAGATCACTCTGAGTAATCCGGCACCTCTTAGCCGCCATCCGAATAGAACGTCATATGCAGAGAGGAAGCAACTTCAAAATATTGTGCGTGACTTGGAGGAAGCAGATATGATAGAAGACAGCGATTCACCTTTTTCGAGTCGAGTATTACTTGTGCGGAAGAAGACAGGAGATGTAAGGATGTGCGTCGATTATCGAGGTGTAAATAAAGAGACAGTGAAACAGCAATATCCCTTGCCATTTATAGATGATCAGTTGGATCGTTTGCAAGGTATGCAATATTTTATAACATTAGATCTGAGCAGCGGGTACTATCAAGTACCTATGGCGAAGGATTCGAGACACATTACTGCATTCAGCACACCAGACGGACACTATCAATTCAAGAGGATGCCTTTTGGCTTGTGTATTGCGCCAGCGGTATTTCAAAGATTAATTAATCCGGTCTTAGGTAAGTTAAGATACACTGTAGCGATGGCTTATTTAGATGATATTATAATCCCTTCAAAGACAGTCGATGAGGGAATCGAGAAACTCAGGTTAGTTTTAGATGCACTGAGAGCCGCAAACTTAACTTTGAGATTGGACAAATGTTATTTTTTGAGCGAAAGAATTGAATATTTAGGATTTGAAATAACTGCAAAGGGAATTTCTCCAGGAAGTAGAAAGTTGCGCGCTATCAAAGAATTTCCAATTCCGAATGATGTTTCAAGTGTTAGAAGTTTTATTGGCTTAACAGGCTATTTCAGAAGATTTGTAAGAGGATACTCTATTATTGCAAAGCCTTTAACTGATTTGATGGGGAAAAATACTAAATTTACTTGGAGAGAAGAGCAGGTGCAAGCTTTTAAAGAACTGAAAGAAAAATTGTTAAGTCATCCTATTTTGAAAGTTTATAATCCAAAAGCCAGGACAGAAGTTCATACAGATGCTAGTTCGAAAGGTTTGGGCGGAATTTTATTGCAGGAAGACGAACAAGACAAAAAGTTACACGCGGTTTCATATTTCAGTAGAAAGACTACGAAAGACGAATCAAAATACCATTCATATGAATTGGAAGCATTAGCCATCGTTAGCACATTAGAAAGATTTCGAGTGTATTTAATAGGAATACAATTTATAATTAGAACAGATTGTAACAGTTTAAAATTGCTAGCTGCGAAAACTGATTTAGGTCCACGTATTGGTAGGTGGTTCGTAAAATTGTCAGAATGTCAGTACACGATAGAATACCAAAAAGGGGAAAATAATGCAGTAGCAGATGCACTCAGTAGAAATCCGGTAGAAGATGCGGTTGAGATGGAATTGACAGGTTTGCCAATGTTAGGAATCAGTATCACGACAGATTGGATAGCGACTATGCAAAGAGCGAGTGATGAAATTATGTCAATAAGAGATCAGTTAGAAGCAGGAGACGCGAAAACGCATGAGAAGTTTACTATGTGTAACGCTCGTGTCTATCGTACATCGAAAGGTCGAATGCGGCTATACGTACCAGAAGAGTTACGTCATCAAATTGTATCGGAAGCTCACCAAAATCTATGCCACATGGGCATTGACAAAACTTTATCATCTTTGAAAGAAACATATTATTTTCCTAATATGCGCGAATTTATTACGAACTATGTGAATCGATGTATAAATTGTCTATATTATAAAAATCCAGGAGGAAAGCGATCAGGATTTCTGCATCCATTAGATAAGGGTAGTGAGCCATTTGTTGTTATGCATGTTGATCATTTGGGTCCTTTTATAATGACAGAGCGAGGGAATAATTATGTATTGGCAATTATTTGCGGATTTAGCAAGTATACTTTTCTTAAGGCTGTCGGAACGACTAATGCAGAAGAAACGGTATTGTTTATGAAAGAGTTTATTGCAAATTATGGAAAACCTAAGAGAATTGTTTCTGATAGAGGTACTGCGTACACATCAAAATTATTCGAGGAGTTTTGTGAAAATGTAGGTATTCAACACGCAAAAGTTGCAACTTTGACTCCCAGAGCGAATTGACAGGTAGAGCGTTTGAATAGATTATTGTTAACCTGTATGGCGACGACTTCAAATGAAGAAGGTAGTGATTGGGATGATCATTTATGTGAAGTCCAATGGGCAGTGAATAACAGTGAACATCGAATTACGAAGCGAACTCCTTATGAGTTAATTTACAATAAGAAAGGGGTAGGAATTAATACGAATCCTTTGACGAGAGAATTACTAGAATTAAACAGGTCATTTTGCTTAGATGAGGAAAAAGAACCTGTAACCGATCTATTAAATAAGAATAGAGATAAGATAAAAGAACAGTTTAATAAGCGTCGAAAGGAGGCGAGAAAATATGAAGAAGGAGAGCTTGTATTGGTTGAACGTCAAAAACCTTCAACAGGAGCAAGCCGAAAATTAGATCGACAGTATAATGGTCCTTACGAAATAAGAAAAAGATTAGGTAGAGACAGGTATATAGTACAGGATATTGAAGGTGAGCAGCAGAGTGCTAAACCTTATGAGGCTACTTTATCGGTTGATAAAATGAAGTTCGTAGGAAAGCGAAATTAGAGCGATAAGTATTGGGTTTTAAGAAAATTAATCTACGTAATCAATATTATATTAGTTTTATGAAAAGAATGTTATTACGATAGATTAGCGTGACGAGGACGTCACGAATTGCAGGACGGCCGAGCTGTAGCAATTTTTCTATAGTGACGATAGTGACATAGGCTGTAAGAATTAGTCAGCTTAAGGGGAATAGGCAGTGGGATGTAGGAGAGGTCAGAGAGGAGAGGTCGAAAGGCGTGAAGAGATTTTAGTTCGCAATCGATGGCCGTCATCGATCTATATGTAGAGTCCAAATTATATATATATATATACCATTAAACCATTTCCCTTTCAGGGTAGGCGTGACACTACCCGATTCGGGTAGTGTTTCTAGGTTTTTCTTGTAGTTATAAATAACTACAAGTGTGGGCTCACCACACCCACGATGTGCCAACAGCACTCAGTCAGTATTCTTGAATGGTCACCCATCCAAGTACTAACCGCGTCCAACGCTGCTTAACTTCAGTGATCTGACGAGAACTGGGTTTTTCAGCGTGGTATGGCCGTTCGACCAAATTAATTCATTAAATTCATTTTATTAACGAAGTTGTTGTTTCTGATATTAAATCACCGTCCTAATCCAAGTCTTAGATAGTGTACAACAATACTAACTTTTAAAGATGGCACTGCATTACGTAATGTATAGCGCCATCTTCACCAAGTTCATCTGGGGTATGCTGACTAAGGCCCGACCGGTTCCTGACTAGAATTGAACAGTTTTTCTAGTGAGGGCGCAGTCCCATCAAGGTAGATTCCCTAGTAGCAACGTCTGCCTTGTATGACAGAGGCCACCCATATAACAATACGTGCCGGCACATGATCCGCCCGACGGGCTGGAGACCAGCGTGCCTGCTAAATGCACGCGACAGGCCGGTAGAGTCGGAATGCGACCGAAGGGCGGAAAACGGTCAGGCAGATTAGACGCCCGTCGGTCTTGCAAACGGCGAGGAACGACGGACCTGCGACTTACACGACCGCTGCAGGCTGATAGTGCGTGTAGTTTGAGATCGAAAACGCGCATGCGCGTTTTGGATCAGCTGTTCTTGTCGTGTTTCATCTCATGTGGCGTTCACACCCGTGAATTTTTGTTCGGATGTGAGTTAAAAGTTTGCGATTTGGAAACAATTGTTCGTTCCAGATAAATAAAAGGATTTCGTTTGCGGATATTGCTATTGTTTTGGCGGATTACTCTATTCTCGAAAAAGTTTCCCTTTTCCCCCATTCCTGATGTTCAAACCATTTTTTCATGGTAGCTAAAAGAAGATATCATAGTTTAAAAAACAAATTAAAAAACATAATTTTCAGGTTACAAACTCTATAGCATACTCTTCATGTGAAACTTTATTTTCTGTGGAGGCGTGAATGGCTTTCGTTTAAAAATGTCAATCTTAGGTGAAACACATCAAATCAACATAACCTAAAGATTTAGAAATTTTGTAAATATTCTTTGAAATGTAATATTTTTTCATTAAAAATAGTAATAATTTCCGACAAAAACGCTAATATAACAGTAAATAATCGAGTTCCTGTAAGTTCCATATGACATGAACAAAAGATTTTTACCGGCATTTTACCGGACCGTCGGTCGTGCAGTTCGCCGGACCGCGTCGATCCCGCCTATCGGGTTGGCATAGAGACATCAATGGTGTGCACATTAAGGTGCATATCTGCCGGCACGTCGGTCCGATCGATCGGACCGCGGGCCGGCAGATCGCTTGCAGTCGGCGGGCATTTTGCTATCTGGGCAGAGTCTGGCTCAGAATCTGCTCCCTCTAGTCGACCAGACTGGCGGGAGAAATGATTTGACCAGACAGAATAAAGGAACCAGACTCTGGTATTTAGTTTAAACACTATTCCAGAAACCTATATAGTACGACTTTAAGTTATTTTAATTTTGTCTGGTGTATATCATGACCAGTCTGGACCAGGTTCTGCTATACCAGACTCTGGTGCCAGAACAGCACGCCAAAGCGGAACCAGCCGGGCGCCAGGCTGCAAACAGATTATTCTTTTTCTGGCGCCCAGCTTGCGCCAGTCTGCAGTTATCTTGCTACTAGGGTTAGTAGAATAAGGGAATAATTTTGACCAATGATGTGGTTGTTAGAGTTTTTGCAATTACCTGATTGGTCAAAACTATTCCACTATTCTACTAATCTACCACCATATCCTCCACGGGACTGCGCCCTGAAATTCTGACTACTGCCGTAATTGAATGACAAATGGGGCGATTTCTGCATGAGCATACTTTTCGCGTATGGTGTGTTCGTCCCTGAATGAATCAATATTGGCTACAGAGAGCTTTTATTTACCTGCCGATTTGCGACCTGAAGGATGGTAGTTTTTCGTTTTTTCGGTAGGTTCGCCATAAAACCAGAACCGAGAAGATTCCCTTCCTCCGAAGCGGCGTGGCCGGTGTAAAGCATGGTAAGTCAAGCAGGCAATAACCGAGGTCGATAACTGCTTTATCTACTCCCTTTTTAGACAAATAGTAAAACACTCTGCTACTTCAATGGTCATGTTTCCGTGGTGCCGTTAATAGGGCACAGTTTTTCGATTACATATTACATAAAAAATATAATTTTCTCCGAAAAAAACGACTTTTACCGGTAGTCTTTATACGCTCCCTGCCGCACAGTGGGAGGAGAATGGGTTGTCGGGTTAAAAAATCGGTCTACAACGCATTTCGCTACCAAATCTTCAACCAAAATTTGAGTAAAATCTAGAACTCTGAGTGTATCAGGCTACTGACACGTTTTTTCCGGGAAAAAAACAATTTCCAAAATAATTGATTTAATATACAGTAGAATACAAAATGATTATATTCAGGTACATAATTGATGATTAAATGGATCGATTTTTCAATTATTGACTTTGTTGTACAACAAGTTTTGATGGAGAATTTGTTGGCAATTTTTGTGTAAAATTTGGAGGTTAGAAGAGCACTTTTGCAACTTTTTGGCAGTGATGCACTAAAGTAGAACCCTTTGCGAGTATTTTTCACTATGGTTTGTCTGCTTTGGTTGCGAAATGCGGTGTAGACGGATTTTTGAACCATACAGCCCATTCTCCTCCCACTGTGGGCCGATTGAATCTACAGGTTTTGATCATTTTCGATCAGACATGCCCAGCGAGGGGAAATTCCCGGCGGAAACACATGTTCTGCGCCCACCACTATTTCTTCTGGAGGGCGGGAGTTATGGTAGAGATGATAGAATCTCTCCTTATGACGTCACAAAGGATAGATTCTCGCAAGCCCCTACCATCACTCCCGCACTCCAGAATAAATAGTGGTGAACGCGGAATATGTGTTCCCGGCGGGGATTTTCACTAGCTAAGCATGTCTGTTTTAGATATCTAACTTTTTTCAGGAGTTTAAAATTGGAATTATTATAATGTATCTCGTAAATGGAATGAGATACGTCAAAACAGACAACATTTTTGAATTCAACTCCAGAGTAATATATTCGTATATAATTTATAATTATAAAGTATATATGAGTTAATTCATCAATTTAAAAAAGTGTTAATAATTTGAAGAAAATTTTAAAAAAGGGATTCAGGTTGGTGGCGGCCAACTACAGTAAATCATTTTGCCCGCCCAGTACGTAACGGATACAATAGGACCATTATATGACCGTCGCATCACTGAGTGCCGTTTAGGTGCCGTAATCAGCACAAACAGTCACTGAAACGGCACTAGCGGCCCAGTGTCGTTCGCCAGTGCTTTAAGTGTATAGTATTCTTCCTTACAGCAGCGTGATAACAGAATTCAAAGTGATTTTTCAAATCTATAACTCCAAAATATTGAACCCTCTTTTTGAATATTATCTTTTTCAACTGAATATAAGTTATATTATCCATTCATTTCCAATTTTACAAAAAAAAATCGTTAGTATAATTTAGCAATTTTTAACTTGTAGTTCGTGACAGAACATTCTGCGTACGAAGTCTTCTGAAATTTTGAAATGAGGAAAATGACTGGGACCTAAAGTGGTAAACTTTGTGCCAACTGCGCTTCAGATTATTTGAGATATCATGACTTGCTAGTTTATTAAAATTTTTTATATTCCTTAAAAGAGATTATTCTCTTCGAAGAAAAAAGGAAATATTTTCAAACTGATCGATTTTCCTAGTTTTTTTTATGTTTTTTATTTCCCTGCAAACCTTTGTAGATTTGTACATATATAAATCCCCCTCCTCCACAGAAAATCGACAGACATTAACCATTCTACTAAACCCGACTTTCCCAAATTACCCACTTCAGGTAATGCCTGACCGTACTTAATCCTGTGGCGTTTTCAATCTGGAGAAACCCCAACCATCTGCAGCCGGATATTTATAAGAAGCCCTTGCATTCGTCTGAACATTTGGTCAGAGGAGTGGAAAACTGCAGAAAACCAAAACTTCCGAGCAAAGGCAGGGGGGGGGGTATTAACAGGGTTTGATCTTCCATCCCGAAATTCTGTAAACATATACATAATACACGCATATACTTTTCTGAGTGTGTGCAAGCGTATCGCTGCGAATACCCTTCCCCTACCCGAAAACTTCCTCTGGTTACGGCTTTGCTTCCGAGCGCAGCCGGTGACGGACAGACGAGTTTGGATCTAAAGATTCTCTAATCTATACCCAGGTGAAAATTCGTGCTTAACGTTCCAGATCTCGACGAATCGATAATTATATACCTACTACCATCGGAGATCTCGCAAGTTCATGCTAAGATATTCAACAGGTTAGAATTTAAATTTAAATATTGAAGATTTTTTATTGTTCAGACGAAAAATATAAGTAAATTTAATTAATGTAGATAATATAAATTGAAAATTAATCATGAATAAATATAATATTGTATATGGGTAGCTTTAGCAGGCTTAGAATAAAAGAAATGATCCGAAAATAATATAATAAGAATATGTTTTGTTTAACTCAAAACGCACGAAATAGTATTTGAAACATTTTTTTTCATATTCAAGTAACATTTCTTCAGAATCGTTTTGTTCTTTATTGAAAATAGTATGAAAATTTATCATTTTGGTCTTACATTAATGAAGTGAATACTGTATCCTAAGTATTGGAATCAGTCAATTAGGCAATAAATCGCCCTACGTTCGCGAGACGAGCTCATTGATTTAATTTATTTAAATTAGGGAAGCCTCAATTTTACATCTAGCAAAGACAGAGGAATCATTTCGTTAAATAAATTAGTTACACTATAATAAAAAATAGTTCTGCAAAAACTTGCATCTACTCTTATCTTAATGCAATATCCACTACATAATTATATATTTTTGGCCTTTCTTTACGGAAGAAGTTCACTTTGGGAGGATTTACTGAATTATAAAAATATACGTGACAATATTAATTCGTCATTTGGGCTCTTGTGTATTAATTATGCATTATTTGACAAAAAATGTTTTTAAAAAACACTCACAGCGCTAAAAATTTGTGAGAGTTATTTAACACTAGTTTTTCACATACAAAATCGACGCCTCTATACCGCTCCACGTCGCGTTCGGTCGCTGTATAACTTCAGGTCCTATGATTACCCTGTATCTACATGGGCGCTCTGTATCCGTTCACTCTCCGTGTTTCTAGCACGGAGTAATAATAAGGAGACCGATCTCCATACCAGAGGCTCCAGAACGTGGGATTTTTCGGCCCCCACCACGTTCCCAT